>CANPUZ010000384.1:0-39000 GCA_947579665.1 Sympetrum striolatum
ATAACTTGTGGGCATTTTATAGACAGGGCAGTAAGAATTATTAAGACATTTTAAAATATTTTTATGCTTTACATTTATTTTGTGCATCTGGTTTATGTCTTTTCATATTGTATTTTCTTGTTCCTGTAACATTTTTATGAAAATGGGCGTATTTGGAGTCATCTGTATCCATTGAAGACGTAATAATATTGATATTCATGTCTTATTTGCATTTGACTAAAGTTCTTTTTTCTCTTATTGCAGGTAAGTTGCTTGATCCACCAACTCTTCAGTTAGATTTAAGGAATACGTGAGTAGTGACAATTATTCTGCTTCCATGGTTTGCGTCGTTTCGAGTTATGCGACAACTTGACTCTTCCAAAGATCATTCGCTGGTGCACGATCTTCTACGAATTGCATTTCTTTTTAATTAATATTAGGCGATACATATAATCGTGGATATGTCGAGGATCTTTGTTTGAGCGGAAGCTGCTCCTTGCGGAAATTCCTTCGGCAGAATTACTTATGAATCGATTTCACTCTGTATGAATTTAGCATTTCGTCATTCGGTGCGAAGTATCGGAAACACTGAGAACGAATTCCTTTGCTTCAACAATCGATTCAAGAGTACATTCTGCGACAATGGCTAGGAAAGTGAAACAGTTGCATTGACGCTGTTCACCTATTCACGTTTATAGCTAATAAATGTTCTTAATATGTTTCACCAGTCACTTGACAGGGACTGCTTTGCTTCAACAATCAATTCGAAATTACATTAATCAACAATGAAGGATTGCTGCGAATAGCTTGAAACAATGGCATCGACGAAATAATATGCTCTGTCCGACCGGATCCAAATACATCATAATGATTTGAGGGTGTCATCGTTGCTTGAGCCCTGAGCTACGGTATTTCCGATCACAGCAGGAGATTTGATAAGGCACGCTGATAAGGTGGCGTGAACAGACGTAATGAAGGAAACAACATCCAATCGTCTATGGAATTGATTTTTCAAGAAAATTATCTCTTGGGCCGAAATAAGTATTTTTACTCTTTATTTTTAATTTTCATTTGTTTTTTAGAGAAAGTATTACTTTAATGAAACAAAATCGACTTCGAGATTTCAACGGAAATACATGTTTTGGGGTCCCTAGAACACGTTTTAACCATTTTCGGAATGTCTGTGTGTGTGTGATTGTGGGCGCTCTTACGTAAAAACCATTAGTTGTATCAACACCAAATTTCATGTATAGCACTTTGGTAGGTGCCCTTAGAGTTGATTAGTTTTTGGAGTAAATCGGTCAACCGGAAGCCGAGCTTTATTTTTCAAAGCTCATTTCCGTTTAAGCAAAATTTCCATTAATCTCACATTTAGGTATGTACAATTATTTGCGTAAGATAATAAAAATCAACTTTCATATAAGTTTTATTTGAAAAAAATATTGATATCGACCACCGTTTACGATTCGTATCATAATTAACCAATTTTCTGGTCATTTGGACATTTTTACGTTATAATGTCGTTTTCATTTATACCATTTCATAATTATGTTATAATCAACATTGTATTTGGAAGTTGATATGGAGTTTGTAACTCGCTTATTTATTTGAAAATAATTTTTTCGTGCCTATATTGAATAATCTTCACAATAGCAACAAATTTCGTAACTGTGGGTTTGTTTACTTGGAAAACAATGCAATGCGAAGCGTCTTTCACTCACTCTCTTGCTATAGACTGAGCTCTGGCTGATTAATAAGGTTTGAAATGATTTTCTTCTTTTTTAAATTTCATTTTTCTTCTTTAAGACGAAAATTTAGAAATGTTCAATTGATTGATATTTGGAATAAATAAATTCCGGTGTTCGGCTGTAATTGTCTACGTTAGAACGTTTTGCACTTAATGTTATTCACTTATATAAATAATATAGACTTCGACAATACTGACGTAGGTTTGTACATCTTATATATGGAGAAGGTCATGTGCTGGCCACGTCAGATTTTCTGGTTGGTGATGACCACATCACAGTCAGTGAGATAATTGTCATCTTCCACGTAGACCTTCTGGGTTCGAAAAAAATACATAAGATATACAGTTAATACATATTAATTTTAGCTTAAGTCCAAAGCCCTGATTTTCTTATGGGTAATGTAAATGACTCTCAATGGTTAGGATACTGGTTCGCCGCTGCTAGGCATCACTTTTCCTCACTTCTGAATTTGTTTTTCGTAGAAATGAAATTTGAATTAAATAACTTTTATTTCTGTATTTATGTTTTCGCATTTTGCAGGAGCATATGAAATTTATGTCGGGAATTTCAATTTTGGTTAATGGTAGTTATGCAACACGGCTACGTTGCCGTTGGGTTGGGGTAGGGGGGAGGGATTTATATATAAAATCTAGAAATCCTCCCCCCACAACCAAACCCAACCCCAGTTGAGATATTTAAAACATCCGCCCTTTCTGACTGAGCAACGTTGCCGTGTGTAAACGGGTAATTTCTTGCAAAATCACGAAAACTCTTAATTTTCATCGAAGAACGTCGATAAAAGGACGCTTGTATATCTCTTAGGACGAGTGAGACGACGAAGATAATAAATTGTTGCTCATTTGAATTGTTTATAACTTTTTAAATCGTACTCTAAGCGGTCAGTTTTTTATGGTCCCCCATGCTGTGACGGCCGGGCGCTCCCGAGGAGGTAAGGGTCCGGATTAGGATGGCCACCCTCGAAATTTCGACCTGAAAAAAGTAATGGTATAACCCCCGCGTGACTACCATTAACCTCAATTATTGTTGATTCATTTTCCGAGAAGGTGAAAATTCTACGGCATGTGAACAGAAGCGATGAATGTTTCATAAACACAGTTTATCTCTTTCCTTATGGTCATTGGTTCGGCACCATTTGCATTCTGGAATTCTATTATTGAAAAACACGGAATTTCGTTTCAAGACGTTCCCCAAAATCGACTTGGAATTTTAATAAACGGCCAAATTATTCCAAAGAAAATATTTTAATACAATCTCATCCTTAAAAGTTCTGGTTCGACACCATGTCAATGGGATATAGAATCGCTTTTTGCTTAAATTTGGGTTCCCTTATGTAGAAATGTGGGTTCCTATATCCTGAATTATCAAACCAAATTGAACTTTTCAAAGTGTCGTCATTTAAACATATGCTCGCAGTATGCTTCACTCGTATTATTAATAAAACATATTTAGCTTCCGGCGTAAGCCCAGATCTGCTTAGTGATGAAGATTATTTATTATTGACTCTTAATGGTTAGGCTACTGGTTCGTCACCCATCGGTTACATTTTCCTTCACTTTTGAGCTTTCTTACGTAGAAAATCGTACTTTGAATCGTCCTTCATGTCGAAAATTAGGGTTCAAGTAATGAAATCTTCTTTATCAAGTGTGTGTCCTTCGTTTTATTTTGCATTAAATAATTGCAACGAATTGCAATCGAAATTGGATTATTTGTACAGCTTTATCCTTAAGTTGCCTTATTTTGAAACAAATATGAACTTTTAACGCTTAAGTTTATCAAAAATATGTACATCTCGTAACATTCCTGTGATTGCGTTGCGCGATCTTTCTTTGAATTAAAGGCACAAATACGAACGAATAAAAATTGAATTGGGGTTCGTTTCATTGCATTAATAGTAGTATGTCATCTCTCGTAATAAATGCGATAAGTCTTACTTTTATCTATACCTTTGTATAAGAGCCTCTGTTTTCCATGACGGAGCAGGTATACGCGATTCTTGAGTCTCTTTTGTAATGTTTAAGTTGCATTTGGTTAATGGTAGTTAAGTGAGGTTTTTTAAAGATCCATCCCTAGGCGCCGTTCTTGCTGCTTTATCACAGTTTTTTTCCCACGACTCGAGCTCAGAGCTGATAAAGAACGTCGGCTTATCAGCAGGCATCGGGATTTTTCAAACCGAAAGGTAAACAAAGGCGTGCAGTACGATTTGTGAAAAATCCCGATGCCTGCTGATAAGCCGACGTTCTTTATCAGCTCTGAGCTCGAGTCGTGGGAAAAAAACTGTGATAAAGCAGCAAGAACGGCGCCTAGGGATGGATCTTTAAAAAACCTCACTTAACTACCATTAACCTCATCGGTTAATGGTAGTTAATTTGTGCTATTTGATGAGCTCCATCTTGATGTTACGCAGTGTAGTATTGGCGTACAAGTCACCTCCATAATACACTTACTTTCTGCAAAGAATGTTCTTCGATGGTTTTGAGTGATATATATTACTATATATAAAGCTGCAAATCCTACTGATTGACACAAATTCCTGGGCATTTCTAATCGAGCTGGAAGACTGAAATTTTCAAGAGAGATTTATAATTGACAGTCGAGTCAGGAAAAAATCGAAAATTCCCAGATTTTTTCCTAGGTTTGAGCCCAAGGACGATTATATTTTTCAATGTTTTTAAACGGGGAAAACGAAAAATGGCCATGCAGTGCAAATTTCTTTCGCTAATTAAAATGTGAAAAAGTAATCGTAAAGCAGTTGGACTTGGTTTATATTACGTCTAAAAGATTAAAGTTTTCTATTCTTGCGACCGATTTTAACATTCCGACACGAAATTTGCAAAATTTTAGTTTGAACGCCAATTTATTGCGTTATTTTTCTCTCATTTTGAAAATTAAATCTATGGCAACGACCATTGTTTGAATCGAAAACAAGTTTGTTTACGATCCTATTTTCATATGCAATGATAAAGGTTTGATGCATTTTTAATTATTTTAAATCTTTCTTTCGATATATGTTAATACTAAATGCTGAAAATTGTAAATTTCATAAAAATGGTCAGCGAATATCTACGCGGTCAATGAATTATTTGGGAATACATATAGTAATAACATAAGTTTATGTAGACGATACGAGACCATTTATCAACGAAGATAACCGTAAAAGTCATGTAAGTGGCGAGATTATTCTAGAATGAAGTACATAGATATTAATATAAATCAATAAATAGGGATATTAATGTAAATTATAAGGTTGAACGACAATCTTTAGAAATAACATAACTGCAAGCAATACGAATCATTAGTTTAACGAACACTATAGTTTATTAATATATTATATTTCATAGCTCATTTAACCAAATACATTTATCTTATACTGAACTCAGACTAAAAAGTTCCATGTATGTTTCACTTTCGTTCTATATAAATTGTGATAAATTGCCACCGAAAAGCTCATAACGGCAACTAAACTTATTGCTGCTCGCCTTTCTTGAAGGACCATGTTATCATTGAATATCAAGAAATTGTAACTTTCATCGAAATGAACAACAAATATCTACTCAGGAAATACATGGTATCATTGAACGATGTTAGGATATCGTTGTTCTACGTTTATTGTGGTTTGCTTTTCTGTGTTTCTGTGCTGTTTATTTTATGCCTATTATGTTTCTTCTTTTCTATTTTAATTACATATAATTATTCTGTCATCATCTCCAAAGAGAATTTAAAATTAAATTCTTTTTCTACTTTTTCTTTAATTAATACGTAGTACACAATTAGTACATAGTATATTACGTAATTCAACTTTCATCAAAATGAAATACAAAAATCTACACATAAAATACACTGATTTCCTTCAACGACCTTCTGATTACGTCGTTCTTCGTGTTAGCTGGATAATTTTTCGTTAGTATAAACAATGTTTGCATGTACCATTGTATGAATATTATTTTCCCATCTTCTCCAAATGGGCTCTAGAATAAAATTCTTTCTCTACGTTCTTTAAAACTATTTACATAATTACGTTGCTTATTGTCTATTTGTTTATTTAATTAGAAACGGAGCTCATTGTCGTGGTAGACGCCATTTACTGAATATAGGATTATTTTGGAGTATGTCTTGCACTGAACCGAATACTACACAGGTAATCGTCTATTTATTTTCCACATTTTTATCTTATGCAGATTTTTATTCCAACTTTACTATGTTTGGCGTATTTCCTTAATATAATTTTACGAACACGTATCCATTAAAGACTCCCGTATCACATAAACGTGAAAGGCTCTCGAAATATTTATTTTACTATCATATTATTTGGTGAATCTCGATCTCACTCATTTGAAAATTATGTATACAATATACAGTGGTATAATTAAAAAAAATTCTTTCCATATATGTTATTACTGAAGGTTGAAAAATGTAACTTTCATCAAAATAGACAGCGAATAACTGCACGGTCAATGAATTATTCGGGAATAAATACTGTGATAACATAAGTTTATGTAGAGGATACGAGACCATGTACCACCTAAGATATTCGGAAAAGGCATGTAAGTAGTGAGATTATTCGAGGATGAAGTTGAAGAATCTACACTAAATATTTTGGGGGAATAGGTAAGTTCTTTTACTACGTTTTCTTAAATTAATACATAGCACACAATTAATACGTTGTACCTTACATCATTAACTTCATGAAATTCATTCTTTGTTTGGCGTATTTCCTTAATTAAATTTTACGTATGCGTATTCATCAAGCCTGGTGGCCACCGAATGTGAAGCGGCGCTGAGCTGATTTGAGCTGGAAAAAGTGACGTGGAGCGAATCGTAGCGAAGTATAGTCTCCGAGGGTCGGAAACTGGAGGAGGAGCTGAGCTGTGCGAAGCGATTCCTTTCTAAACTACCAAGATGGCGTAAGTTTAGCCTTTAGTTGCCGACCGAGAATTTAATTCTTTGATTACGGTTAAATCACAGAAATTCCGCAAAAGGCGGATTCTGTCACAATATTATGCTGGCACACTTTAATTAAGATATTATTTACAGCCATTGGACACGAATTTATCTATTTCGCTAATATCATATAAGTTCCTATCGTTCGTACCTCACTCGAGTACACTTTTCATTTTGCAATGACAGAACTGATAGTATAAATAGTTTTTAATTTTATATTAATAATTAGTTAAATTATTTTGTAAAGAGCATCACAAAAATTAACCACTTTACTCACATAAGCATGGCAATTCTATTTTTCTTCACTCTTCATCCATCGTCATACTTTTGCTGACGGATAAATGTCTCGGAGAGGGGCACAAGCCATTTCTTTAAACCTGCTTCAAATCGTCGTATTTTTAATATTTTTAATGGTGAATAAATGAATATCCTACTGTTATTGGTTTTAGTGCTATGGTAAGCTGGTATTCCTCTCCGAAACCTACTGACGATTTCACAGGATTAGTGTATTTTCAAAAACTTACCTGCGTTCAATGATTATATCATAGAGTAACTATACTATACTATAGTAAGTATAGTTACTCTATGATTATATTTACGAGAAAATTATTCTCGGCTGCAGTGAACCTTTTCGACGGCATTTTCTCAATGATTGCGTTCCGCTAAGACGAGCAAATATCTTAAATTGGGATTTAATTGATTTGTAACCACATTGGAAGTAATTAAATTAGGTTTACGATCACAATTATCATAGGTTGACAAAGTGATTACTTTTTGTGAAATTGAATCGTTCATCAATTATTAAATTAATATTTCTGAAAGAAAGCTGTAATTGGGAATTAATTACACCTTTCAAGCTCATAAATATGAATCATAGGTAGGTAGTGTTGTTAAAAGTGCTTCGACAGCTTAGGTCATTTCGCACATTGGCTCCCACCGGGAATCAAACCCGGGACCGCTTTCATCAAAGGCAAACGCGCTGTCCACATGACTATCCGGGAGCCCTCAAAAATGTGAATCTTTCACACAATGATATCAATTCAAATACTGCCGATGAAAGAAGCGAAAGGCTCCCCCCTCCACCACTATCACGTTGAGAACGGTGGAGGGGTAAGCTGACTTCGCTTCAGAACGAACCACGACCGTTCGGAAGATGTGCCTTGCGAGGCAGAGTGACGTCACAATTCTCAGCTCAACTACGCTTCGTATCCGGTGGCCGCAGCTGCATTAAAAAGTATAGATTCTATTGTGAAAGCGTAGTCCACTCAACGTAACTTCGCTCAACTTACCTTCGCTTCGCATTTGGTGGCCACCCAGCCTTAAGGTCTCAACTCCAAACTCCCGTATCAATTAAACGCAAAAAGCTTTCGAAATAATTATTCTATTATTATATTATTTGGTGTATCTTGATCTCACATTTCAAAATTATGTATACGATAGATAGTGGTATAATTAAAAAGAAACGTAAATATGACATATAGACCGATAACTCAGGGTAGTATCCCTTCATATTTTTTTTGCTTGCAGTTTGCAAGCACCCATTTACTAGTATATCTATTACGAGTAAAATGTAGCTTGCATACTGCAAGCAGATCGACAACACTTATTTCATTTGGGCATCATATCGGGACGGTCCTAAAAAGAAAAAAAATGGTTGAAAATATTCTTAAAATTCGCTGCAATTTAATCGTCTGGCATCGAACCCGAGTCTTTCTGGTGATACGTCCAATGCAGTACAACAGAAAATCACCACCTCAAACTATGTGTGAAAATTCAAGCAGAAATGTTGGCTTCAACTGCCCCAAAGGACGTCCTACTTTTCCCATATATTCCTTATGAGAGAAATTTTAATGTGCTCTGGCATCGAACCCTGGTACAGCGTGGTCATATATATAATTTTTTTCTTAAACCGAGTCTTAATATATATCTTCTAGCAAAGCAAGATTTTCCTATTATTTCGATTAATACATCAATATAAGTAATGAAAACTAACTCAATACATTTTAAATGGGGGATATATTTACCATCTGGCTTCGAACCCGGGTCTTTCTGGTAATACTTTCTATGCAGCACTAAAGAAGATCACATCCTTTAACCATGTTTGAAAATTCAAGCAGAAATATTAGGTGCAACTGCCTCAAATGACGTCCTACTTTTCCCTTATATTCCTTATGAGAGAAACGTTTATGTGCTCTGGCATCGAACCCAGGAACAGTAATGTCTTATCTTTATTTTTTTTTAAATCTATGCTTAATGTACATCTTCCATATAATCGAGAACCTCCTATCATTTCGAGAAGTTCATGAAAAAAAATAATGAAAATCTACCTCAATGTATTTCAAATGGCCGATATTTGCAACGTCCTAGCATCGAACCCAGGATATCTTCCGTGAAAGTCATTTATGTTTACGATAGATCATGACCATATATATAGGCTCCTTGAGTTTCGATTCTCTACCTATCCGGAAAGTATTTTTTTTTAATTCCCGAAAATCAAAGCAATGCATTTAAACGGGAAAAATCGGGACTTTGGGGCTCTCTGGAATCGAACCTATGATACTGAGGTTCGAAATCGCATTTTTTCTGGTGGTTACACGTTATGGCCAATACGCCGTAAAAATTTCAAGTCAATCACGCTTGTGGTTTCGGCTGTGAATTAGTATCCTATCTATCTATCTATCTAGGTATATACATGAATGAATCCGGAGAAGCATCTATATATAATAGATATATAGACCCTCTCCGGATATCTATTATATATAGACGCTTCTCCGGATATACCTAGATATACACTCACTGGGGATCAAAATTCTAACCATGTTCCACAAGTGCCACCGACTTGAAATTTTTACGACATATTGGCCATAACGTGTAACCTCCAGGAAAAGCCGACTTTGAACCTAGTAGTGGAGGCAGAATAGGTTCAACTTATCCTTTTTGGTTTATCAAGCTGAAAATTGGTGGAGATGTTCTTTGAACAGCCAAAAGCAAAATCCCAAAAATCCCAAAAAATCCCGATTGGGCAACATGCCGAAATATTTAAACAAATGTCGCCATCTTGGATTTTCGACCTTGCATCATATTGAACAGTATATCTCCGTATCTAATGGTGATAAAGACACACGGTATGATTTAAACTACTTACTAATGTGTTAACTAGACTCATGGAATTTTATATTGAAAGAAAAATAAGTAAATATAAAGCTACACACGAAAAACAACTCGTCTTAGGGTAGCTTTAACGGGAAAATCAGCGTTAAATATCGATTTTCGACCTTTTATTATCATTAAATCAAAAAATATATGGAAATAAAAGTTGTAGAACATATCAAAAGGCTTCAGAATGTTTTATTATAATCTCCTTATTCCAAAAATTGTAGCTTCTACGAAGCGCCAAACACGTTCGCACACTCAGTAGATGACCTCTAACGCTGAGCGCCTATGTGCGAGTATCCATCAAAACACCGATTATAATGCCGGAAAGTATATTCTTATTCCTATATTCCTTATATCCTTATGTTATATTATATGCTATTGAATTGCTATGACTATAATATAACTATTCAAAGAATTAACCAAATATTTTCCCAAATGGAAAACTAACGAAAATGATTTATAAAAATAAGGCAATAATATAAAAGGATAAAAAATTACAAGCTAACGACTATAAAGTGGAAATATAACCGGAAGAATTAATACTATCGAAGGAAAAGAATATAAAACCTTTCTAAACACTAACAACAATAAACCAACATAAGAATAGAAATAAAAAACACTATGTCGAAAATTCTACTTGAGTTTTAATACACGATCGGATACAGAAAATTCTGTCCATCATCAGGTAAAGAGACCACAACTCCAGTGAATATATACAAAACAATGGCCAATGAGCAAGCAAGGTCTGAGAGGGGAGGAAGGGTTAAGGATATTAGGTGAGGGAAGCAGCGGGAGGAGGCAAACAGTTGATAAAAGTAGGGAGTGGCTAGGAAAGAGGTGAATGTTAGTTAGCGTATAATTATGATGTAAAATTTCTAATTCCTCCAGGTAGTTTAGCTTATTTCCTTGAGAATGGCTATGGAGGAGGGTGTTGGTAAAGTCTGAATGGTGTTTATTGTCGAGTAAATGTTTAGCGAAATGTGAGGCACTGGAACCATTGAGGAAAGACTGTTTATGTTCTTTTGATCGAATGTGTAAATTTCTACTGGTTTGGCCTATGTATATTGCATTACAGTCTTTACAATTTAATTTATATATACCAGATTTGCGTGTTTTATCGAATTTATCTTTATTGTTTAAAATAGTTTTTCCTATATTCTGCGTTGTATAGAAAGCGGGTCTGATGTTAGAGCATTTAAGAAATTGGCAAGATAATAACTGATGTGGCCGAGGATCGGTAGTTTCCTCCAACGTTGTACTTCCGTGAAAATGGAGCAATTGGGATATATCCTGAAAATGTTATGTTTTCTTTGTCCATGTGAAAGTATGGTATCTATAAGTTTCTCGGAATAACCATTAGAGAGAGCCATGCATTTTATGGTTTTTAGTTCCCGAGAAACGTTTGATGGAGAGAGAGGGATATTTAAGAGGCGATGAATAAAACTATGAAAAGCAGCGTGTCTATGTGTGACTGGATGATTAGAGGTTGCATGAATTGTGTGGTTCGTATAAGTCGCTTTTCGATGGATAGAAAATTCAATTGAATCTGCATTCTTTGAGAGAGTTAAGTCTAGGAAGTTCAAATTGTTGCTATTTTCTATTTCTAAAGAAAATCTGATTTTACTGTGTTGTTGGTTTAGGTGTGACAGCTATTCAACTGTCTGTGGGATCCATTCCAAATACAAAGGACATCGTCAACATATCTCAATAATCTCAACCACAAGAAAACGGGTTTTCGTCATTCTGGGAATTTGTAAATAAATTATTCTCAAAATTATCTAAAAATATTTCGGCTAAAATTGGCAAGAGGGGAGATCCCATCGCTAGACCATCGGGTTGATTAAAAAAAGATTTTTCAAACTAAACTAATTCTGCGAAATACATAAATTTCTGTCAACAGTAAAATATCGTGAGCAACATTTCTGTCCAAGTTTTTGTCGTGCAATAATTTTTCCAACAGCAACAACACCTCTTTCCTAGCGATTTTTGTAAATATGTTATTAACATCAAAAAAACAATTTTTTAGTTTGTATGTAATTTCAAATTTTTTAGTCTATTAGCAAGGTCGATGGAGTTTCGGATACCATATCTAGGTGAAAACAGGGTTAAGTTTTAAATAAGTTCATTCACTATAGAGGCCAGTTTGTGGGTTGGGGAGGAAACACATGAAATAACTGGGCGGATGGGGATATCAAGTTTATGTAACTTTAAGAGAGCGTTTAATCGTGGAGGAAGAGGATTTGGATTAATTATTTTATAATAGTCCTTGGGTTTTAGCACAGTTGTACACTTTTTCACTATTTTTTTCACTTTTTTATTTAGTTCGTTGGTAGGGTCGTTGATTTTCAATATATGGTTGTCTTCTATGAAGGTTTGTACTTTTTGAGTGTAATTACTTTTGTCTATTATGACAATGCACTTTCCTTTGTTGGCTTTGGAAATAACGAGATTTTCACGTTCCACAGTATTCATGATGCTAAGTAAGGTTTTCTGGGAAGTAAGTTTACGGGGAAGTAAGAAGGCAACACTAGATTTTTCAGATTTTAAGTGATGGTATAGGTGAAGTTATGTTTTAAGGAACGATCATTCCCTTGATGGTTGAAAATATATTCACAATCAGCTATCAGATTCTTAAAATAATTACCGTTATAATGGCTAGAATTAAAATTCAGGCCTTTTGATAGGAAGTTGACACAGTTTCGTTATCAGAAAAGTTAACGTAGGATAGGTTTTTCACTCACTGGTAAAATACATGCTCTGCGGGAGGGAGTTTTGAGGAAAATCGGCGGCAGGTGGAATCATCCTGCGTAATTACTTCTGGGATAATCTGGTGAGTTTATCGCGGAGGGTATTTAACTTCTTAAAACAGATATCACTGGCAAATGTTCTCAACTTATCATCAAAGCAAGCCCATTCAATGGGATAAAGGGATTCCAATGGAATTCTACGCAGGATGATTCCATTTTTGGAATCTAGAACTCGTTCAGACCGGAAACTGACTGCTGCGCAGCTTTTAGTTTCATTATTTGGCATTTATTCGTTTTTTTTTAAAGTTCCTAGAGTGAGTTTGTGCTTAGTTCTTAGCGTTCCTTTAAGTTTTGAATGCCTAGTGTAGGCTTAGGTTTGTGACTTGTAAGTGCTGTGTTACTAAATGTTTCTTTGTGGTGTGGGTGCCATTCACGTATAAGCATGGCTACTTCAGTGGAGGTTGTGTGTTCTATTTGCAAAAGCGTGGTTTTGGACAATGAAGAAACGGCTGTGGTAACGATACGGTCTTTGATTTTGGTATGGTTCGGATCCGAACGATTTAGATGAAATGAATGAGGAAGAAGAAGACGACATTACTCCGCATTTCGATATCTTACCTCATTCTCGCCAAATTAAAAACTCGCCCGAGGATGCAAACATAAAGAAAAACATTCGTCCAAATTAATGGGGTATCTTTCCTTTTATTAAATTTTATCTTACTAAGTTATAATTATTAAACGCTTAAATATTTTATTAGTAAAATTATTTACTTGTAGGAATAAGAATATACTTTCCGGCATTATAATCGGTGTTTTGATGGATACTCGCACATAGGCGCTCCGCGTTAGAGGTCATCTACTGAGTGTGCGAACGTGTTTGGCGCTTCGTAGAAGCTACAATTTTTGGACATAAGGTTACATGGCGGGGATTTTCGAAAATTTTTTTGGTGCACTTCCCGGAAAAGTAGAGAGTTGAAATTCGATGGATCGCCAGAAGCCGTGCATATCCAACGGAAATCAAAAAGACATCTTCGAATATTATCCATGGTTCGATGCTAGGTCAAGGCAAAAATCGGCCGTTTACAATGCATTGCGGCGATTTTGAAGATTTTTTTTGGATCCTTTCCCGATAACATGGATATTTGAAACTCGGCACGTCGATAGATATTATGAATATATTTCATAATCAAATTTGACATGTTCGCTGATGGTCCTTGGTTCGATCCCAGAGGGCCATTTGCATTTCTCAATGCATTTCTTACGGAGAAAGCGGAAACATAATTTAGGTACTTCCCGGCATGCTATCGACATCAAACTTAGCATGATACAAGAACAAGTCTTTACAAATCAAACTGTGCATTCACAGCTTACAATATTTCCCGGGTTCGACACCAGGTGTCTCTGAAATCAAAAGTTGATCCGATTTTTAGGAATTATATTGAAACCTTTCCCAATAATATAGAAACTTGAAATTCGGCATATAGATAGAGATCATAAAGAACTTTTAGAAACATGTTTTAGATTTCCAAGATCGTCCTTGGTTCGAATCCAGAGAGCCATTTACATTCGTGAAAATTAGAATGTCTTTTGAGGCAGTTGTAGCCAATATTTCTGCTAGAATTTTCACACATAGCTAGTGATGGTGATTTTCTATTTTGGTGCATAGTAAGTTTACCAGGAAGATCCAGGTTCAATGCCAGACGATAAAATTGAAGCGAATTTTAAGAGTATTTTCTATCCTTTTTATCCTTTGCTTATCGACCAAAAAATAAAAGTTTGCGAAGGAACGTCGGCAAGCCCTAGAAATTTACCGAGTACGCCAGCGCGTCGTTACATAAAATTGGGTGCGCAAGAACCACTGACTTCGTCGTCAACGAACATCTAAGTTACAATTCAATCGAGTTTTTCTCTGTCTTCTCGACACATGCTACACTTGTATTTTGCAAGGACTGCCATGGGGAAGTAGC
The DNA here is from genome assembly GCA_947579665.1 of Sympetrum striolatum. Classification (NCBI taxonomy): domain Eukaryota; kingdom Metazoa; phylum Arthropoda; class Insecta; order Odonata; family Libellulidae; genus Sympetrum; species Sympetrum striolatum. The sequence goes on from CANPUZ010000384.1 coordinate 14,557, forward strand.
ATTTGAGCGGAAAAGTGAACGTGGCTTGGGCTTTACAGAGTGCATGAAATTCAAGAAGTGTGGTAGTGATGTTTTGATAAATTTGTGCCCGCTCAGAAGAAATGCGTACGAAATCAACCGTCGTAGTATTGTGCTTAATATGCGTCTTCTGGGAATTGGTTTTCAAGGACTGAATTTGTTTTGTGGCCCAATACGGGACGAGAGTCGGATCATCCGTTCGGAGGGGCGCATGAGCGATCTCGCTAAAAGGGCCAGAATTCATCAGAGAGAAAGCGATTCTGCTAAACACTAGTTCGCAGAGGTCGAGGAAGGTGTGTTGTACGGCTCAGGAATCGCCGATTGATTGTAAGTGACGCAATCCCGAAAAAAAGCTGACTTGAAACTTTGAACGCGTTTTTCTCAAAACCACGTTTTTCAAACTAGTTCGCACGATTTCTAGAAAACTAAAACACGGATTTAGATGCGTTTTCTTTTTAAATGCATGGTAATGTTTTCACTATCGTTTGACGGTGATTTATCTCCCTATTATTAATAACAAATGTTTGACGAATTTTTTGTTGATGAAAGAAAGGGAGAAAAATTATTTTTTTCTTCAAAGTCCAGCCATTTTGAAAATTTTTATCGGAATCAATAATGTCCCCGTTCAACGATAATCACAGCGTTTTTAATTGATAAAAAAATTTTAGTGCTCGTTTCAGACCAACCGTATTTGCGCTATCGTGCGAAACATCGACCAACTTTTTTTGAAAGGACTAACTTTGCAAGGGTGCAGTGGCCAAACGACGAAAGTTTTTTCCCCAAATATGCCTTTTTTTGTAGTTCAAAGATCAATAAAACTTCAGAAAAAAACCGTATCCAAAAATATTTCATGCTTTCCTCACAGTAAAATTCCGGAAAACGCTTTGAAAAACGGCCGTTACATGAGAACACCCCCTTCAAGCGTGAGGGCGGCGGCTCGAAGCAATCTTGTGGATATAATTTTCTTAACCAAAAAAGCATGATGAAATACTGATGGTATCATTTTGAAAATTCAAAACACCGCAGGTACAGTACTTTTTGATGTTTCTACTGAAACTCTTGATTTGATACAAAGGGAACATAGGTGGATAAGTGTTGATTTTCATAATATTATTCGCAACCCGAAAATGTATAAAAAAGAATGTAAAGAAATAGAATAATTATGTATTACATTTAAATATTAACTGCATTCAGAAGAGAACAACAAGAATTCCTATTACGGAAAGCAGCATTGTGCCTGTATTTGAAGTTCGTAAGAATAGAAAAATTCAATATTAGGCTGGCTGATAAGGCCACGGAAAATAAAAAAAAACGCCAGGGGTCCATGAGGAAAAAAAGGTTTGGGAAACTATGAATTAGACTATTATAAATTACATAAAATTTCTATCATAGAGATAATACAAGTAAAATAGATTGGAGCGACTGGAATTCCATTGCCTAAGGATGTCACGTACAGTCGTTTGCGTAAGTCTGTGGGCATGTCCTGTCGCTCCTCTAGCGGCCAAAGAGTCCACTTAAAATTTATGTTGGTACTACGTAATTAGCAGGAGGGAAGGAAATCAGAGGTGGGGGTAAATGTTTTGGAACTTTCGGCGAGTAATAGGAAATTACGGGTGACTTTGGAATTTCTGGGAACCGCACTCGAATAAACACAGCGCCTCGCACCATTGGAAAGAACGGGAAGATTTGATTCTTTTGGTCTGCGACTGAGAAAATTCGCCGAAAAGAAAGGTTTCTCTGTTGTAGCTAGACGAGAAGCGTTGAGGCAAGTGCGAGGGACTTCAGCCTTCTAGCATATTAAATAAGAGCGTTAATGCTGATATTTTCGCTTCTGAAGCTGCTTTCAGGTTGAATATTCATCTAAAATGTAGCGGAATCTTTTTCTGTTACTTTAATTTTGGCTTTATCTTTTTGTCATATAAATGCTTTTGTATTAAATATTACCATGCTTAAATAGACAATAGAAATATCTCAACAACGAAAATATTTTTTTTATTTCCCACCCCAATTAAATCGATACCCTTTCCGGAGAGTTTCATTGGAAATATATTAATTTCATTGAAGTCATTCGCTCTGTTATTAAAATGAATTTCTACTGAATTGCTTGATTCGTAAAAGATACTAATTTTATAATTAGTTTATTGCGGTTATTTACGAATTCAGCGTTGTGACTGGCAAATATCCCCATTATATTATTATATCCTCGAGGAATTTGAATGTGTAAATGTAAGAATAAGGGATTAATCATTCCCGATGAATACCGGAATGAATGAAATACGGTAGATTTCTTTGAATAATTTAATATTCGGTGATATCTCCGTCAACCTCTATTGCGCTCTGCAGTAGCCGTCCCATTGAATCAACCAGATTTTTGAATAAACCTGGACGCCGCTCAAGAGAGGTCCTGATATTCCGGATGTGCTGCTCCAAATTTTAGCTTTGGATAAAGTAAATTTTTTTGCAAATAAAGTGAAGATAATTAAAGATACTTTAATATTAAAATATGGTATATAGAGGACTAAATAGTTGGCTAGAAGCTGCGTCAGCTGTTTCTTTTCTCCAAATCAGAGTCCCTTGACTCACTAACAAGTACAGTCGTAAAAAATTCAATTCTTTGCTGAGCAAAATTGATCAATCGTTTTCTCAGTTAAATGATCGTAGGCTAGAGTAAAATTAAACAGCTTGATGAAGAGATCTTCTTTGCAACGGAAACAATATTCAAACTTGTCATCAGTTGCCTTCGATCAAATGATTATTTTAATGAAACAACAATTCTTAGTCCATTGTTTCCTCCTCGTTGCTGAATCCTCGACTGTGATTTGATTCTGTTTTAGTATTCTCCAACAAAACAGATCTTGTCGTGTGCGTATTGGGTGGAATTTTCCTAATAATCAGAAGGAAATGGAGCACATGGAAAGTTTTTTAAAGTCATTCATTGTAATTTTTTTCCGGAACGAGGAACTACGTCGCAGTAGTTCCAACATTCGATAATTAGTCTTGAATTTTTTATTAAAGATTAAATATCCCAAACCCATTAGAATACTTTAATTTTGAGATCAAATGGTTTCATCGCCAAGAAAAGAAAGCTCGATGAAGTGGTGAAGTATAATCAAGAACGTAGAGCAATATTTAGTTATTTATAAGTATTCGTCAACAATAACTGTTGTGCCTATCGATAGAACCTTGGCGTTGTAATATTTTCTTTTTCTATTCCGCCACTTTGCTCTTCAATATTACATTTCCTGTTCTCTATTTCCATCCAAAAGGTCCAGAAATTTTGCCCTTCATTTTATACTCTTTAACTTCTTTCCGCCACGGCTATTAATGCAGTTTAAATAGTTTTTTATACGTTAAGAAGTCTCCAACACTATTCCTTTGCCCCTTTTTAATTTTTTTTCGACGCCCTTTTTCTAAATGCTGAAAAATTTCCTTTCATCTTTCTTTACAATCACATCTAAAACGTCTCCATTCTCTTTCTGTCAGTTTTCCTTGTCGTCTACACTTCCGATCCATATAAAATCACACTATACAGAAATTTCTATCAATATCTTTTTTATTCTCCGTCTATCTTGCTTTTCAACAAAATTTTCATTCTTCTGAATGATTTCTTCGCCATTTCCATTCTTTATTAACTATCTATCTCACAATCCAAATTACTATTGCGCACACTTCCGAGATATTTGTACCCTCTCTACCCAGCGTTAATTTTATTTTTAATTTTCTCCTTATATCTTCTTCGTCTTGGTTTTGCCTTTGTTTATATTCAATCCAATTTTAGCGATATTTATTAATGTTATCCAATAACCATATTAACGTTGCAGAATCTTCGGTAAACAGAAGAAAACTACCTTCAAGCTTAACACACTTTATCAGTTTATCTCTTTTCTTTCCTTTAAAAGTTTTCTCTATCATTTCCGTCAGGAAAATGAAAAAGAAATCATGTGAGTGAACACACCTTGGCCTCACTCATTTCACGACTCTAATTTAATTTATATAAAGCACTCAATTTCACCGTCACTCGCTGGTTAATGTAGTTTTCTTCAAACTATCTTTCTTCTCATTTCTCTCTCCTGTGCACAGGATTCTTGAAAAAGACCTTTATTGTCCATTATACGTAACTTGCCGTCATATAGCACCCGGGCAAGGCAATGCAATTGAAGGCAATGAAGACCATTGCCGCTTAAAATGATTTTTAGGGGACCCAATCATAACCACTATACAACCTCAATATTGCAATGTTGGAAAATAAAAGGGAAAGGTTTTATTGGCTATGATGTTTAAATAAGTACTCTAAACCTCAAACCGAAAAGAGTTATTCTTTTTGCTTTATTTTTCACAGATATATATTATTAATATTGGTCTTCTTTTTTAACAAAGAGTGCGCCTTCCGTTGTTACTTCAATCTGGCCTTTTCACTCTACAATGAACAAATGTTTATTTGATAGAAAATTAGGGGGTATAGGAACGAATATTTTAGCTGCAGTGCTATTGCAACTCTCGTGAGAGGCCATCACAATGCAAGATTTCTCCGAGAGTATGCACAACAGCACACAAAACAATGAAATGCAGTGCCACTCCGATTTATTCGATTTGTTTTAAACAAGGGATTGGGACGAAAGGAAACCCCGCGAAGCAACTGTTCCGCCTTGAGACGAGAATGATGATCTCACGGAGATTCACGATTGAGATGAAAATTGCTCTGTTTTCCACATCTTATTTTTCGCAAAGTTAGTAATCCCAAATAAGAGCAAAGATAAGTAACATAGAACAGGTAAAATAAGTAAAATAGAATATAACAGGTATTCTATTACTATAAGGAAGAGGCACGAGAGGAGTGCGGTGGATGGCGATACAGATAAATTAAACAATATTCTATCAAATGCTATGGAAGGTGGGCTTGGCGGGATGCGGCTCATTTGAGAGAAATCCATCTTATAAGCGGTTAACGTCTTAAGCAATCTTTTACCATGTGATTCGTGTGATAGAGACCGGAATGTAAAGAGAGATAGATCCTAAGCTTGATTGTTTCAAACGGATTTGACTGTATATTCATAGATGGATACTTCTACGGATATATTCATACCTAAATAGGATTCAATCTCCGAGCCTAAATCAAAATCGTCATTGACCCAGCGTTTTTATTTTCGAATAAACCCCTAACATGAGACCCCAGGAAAAAGGGGATATGGATCATACCTAGATTAGATCAATCACAGACCCCAAAATCCCAGTTTTTCCAATAAGAATATATTTTTGGGTATTTTAGAAACTTTTGAGATACTTCCCTTAAAGATTGAAAATTTAAAATCAACATTTCGTTAGTGATTGTGGTTCTTTATAGTATACTGCAGAGATTCCTTCCAAAATTTTACTGGGTTCGAAGCTAAGTCTCGGAAAACCAGAGAGTTTTTTGGTTCGGAAAGTGGAAGATTATAGCAAGAAATTATGACTTTCTATCACACATTCTCCAAACTTGAAATGCAATTATATTTCGCAAAATGCTAGTGATTGGTCACGACATACAATGGAGTTAAGATATAAACGGCAAAATTTCCATTCATTCATTAGACTGACGGCGAGGGATTATTGTAAAATATTGGAAGATAATCTTCTGCCATACGCCAACAAAATCTTCCCAGAAGGCGAAGAAGTGTTTTTGCCCATGACAAAAGTCCTGTGCATACGGCACGCGCTACCAAAGTTTTTTAAATAATCATCACAATCTAAAAGTTCTTCCTTGGTCTGCACGTTCCCCAGATTTCAATCCCATTGAAAATTTATGGAGAATTATCACTCAAGAGTGGACGGCAGATAGCCAGCGCACCCCTGCGTCTTTGGAGCAGCACATCAGGGATATCTGGAGCTCTCCTGCGCGGCGTCCAGATTTATTCAAAAACCTGGTAGATTCCATGGGACGGCGACTGCAGAGCGCAATAGAGGTTGACGGAGATATCACCGAATATTAAATTATTCAAAGAAATCTTCCGTATTTCATTCATTCCGATATTCATCGGGAATGGTAGATTCCTTATTCTTACGTTTCCACATTCGAATTCCTCGAGGATATAAATATATAATGGGGATATTTGCCAGTCACAACGCTGAATTCGTAAATAACCGCAATAAACTATTTATAAAGTTAGTATCATTTAAGAATCAAACAATTCAATAGAAATTAATTTTAATAACAGAGCGTATGACTTCAATGAAATTTATATATCCAAAAGAAGACTATCAAATCTCTCCGGAAAAGGTTTCGATTAAATTAGAGTAGGAAAAGAAAAAATATTTTCGTTGATGAGATATTTCTATTGTCTATTTAAGCATGGTAATATTTAATACAAAAGCATTTGTATGATAAAAAGATAAAGCCAAAATCAAAATAACACAAAAATATTATTCCGCTACATTGTAGATGAATATTCAACCTGAAAGCAGCTTAAGAAGCGAAAATATCTGCATTAACGCTCACATTTAATATGCTAGGAGGCTGAAGTCCCTCGCACTTGCCTCAACGTTGGTGCCAAACGGCGAATTTACCTATCTGCTGGTTTTACTCGTCATTTCATCTTGCTAAATAATACATATAATCTTTCCGATAGAAAAATTATTCGTCGACGGGAATATTTTCAACGCAGTCTCACAAATGTACGCCGCTATTTGAAATCACTTAACTACATTCTAAGACCGTAGACGAACATCATGCACAGTGTAAATTCAAAATTGGCTTTTTTTCGAGAGGCCTAAACACCTCTTCATTGCTACTATTGGCTCCAGTGGCGCCCTTCCCTCGGTGCGGGAAAAGGCTGCGGAGGACAGAAATATGACAAATGAACGCTTGTCATGGCCCTGAGTGCGCTTTTCCCTCTCGGATGCTTTTTATAATAACATCGTTTTATATATCGTTGAAATGCTTAAGAAAGAGACTAATTATTAATTTAAATGTCATTTGAAGAAGTTAAAGTTAGAATGTAAGTCTACGTTTGCTTAAAAAAACAGGAGTAATGTATTACGTGTAGTAATTATGTGAGGAATTATTGTGAATTGAGTGTGCCTATCATAGCTTGAACAAGTTCCCTACATGTTTTCAGAGTGCTGTTAACTCGGGCTTTTAATAAACACGAGAGTTTTTGTCTTATTCAACCCTTACATTGCTGCTCTCGTAATCATAAGAGTTCTTTTCAGATGTTTTTAAAGAAATTTGTTGAGTGTGCAATTGAGGAACGCTGTTGAAATTGATTTTGATTCATCAAATATTGTTAAGCTTCCTCCCAATATGCTACTAATAGAAATTGTATCATGTACAATCTTGGTAGTTCATGGTTTTTGTTTTTCTCTTTCTTTCTTTATTTTGTTACTCCTTTTCATTTAAGATCACCTCCAATTGTATAACTGTGAGAACCAGTTTATGATTTATCATTTCCATTTCTGTGTTCGGCAGCGTCCGGTGGAAGAGCTGTCATCCCTTGCAGATGACTGTTAGTGGACCTTTAACATTGTGAGGACGATTTATAAGGAATGTATCTAAATTTAAATAAGAGTAAACAACATGTGCAACTTTAAATTCATATAAGCCATGAAACATTATTTTGGGAATATATCAAATGATTGGATTAGGAGACTAGAAAACGTATACCTTAAGATTTTCAAATGATAATTTGAGAGAGAAGATTTGAACTTTATCCTTCGAATTAGGGTTAAACTTTTAAATGCAAATTATGCTATATTTGTATCTAGACTACAGTTAGACCTGTTCATAGATCAGTTAAGATTACTTATCTTACTGCCAGTAACACGATATTCATAATGATAACAATTTATTACTGCCTTAGAACATATACGTGTGTAGGAATTAGCAAAATTGTTGATAAAGGATATGGGAGTATAGGCATTGAAGATTACAACCCCATAATACAGTTTATGATAAATATTAGTAGAATACTAAAAGTATAACAAAAGAACTCATGGGGACGTATGAATTACTTGTTTAAAATATGGAGCATATTATATTATGATGCCTGGTAAAACTAAAGAATATGTTGATTGGGGGGTGTTTACACCCCCTGCCACACGCCGAAAGGCGGCTTGTAGGGTATTAATGTAGATGTAGATTCTTTTTGAGTTTTGCCAATGAGGAGTTGCTGGGTACTCATGAAACTATATTTATGGGATTCCTATTTTCTGCTTGTGTGTATTTTAGTTTAAGTAATATATAAGTATTTTTGCATAATATAGATTTTTCCAGTATTCAGTAGGAGAAAGAATGTGTGACACTAAAATGCCTGTGAAGACTTTCTTCGTCGTAGCATCTATTTGGAGAGTTCAGTGTAAATTTTCAGAGAATTTGATGCCAAGAAAAGTAACAGAAAGGCATCATAATATACTGAAATCATTCATTTGTATAAGAGGACTTGAAGATTGAGGAGATTTTTTAGAATAAAACTAAAGGTAAACAGTTTTGTAGCAGTTGAGAGCAAACTAACTATCATAAAATCAGTTGAGCATCTCTTTAGTTTTTTGATTGATTTCATTCATGAACATAATGAAAAATAAAATTATTTTGAAATATGGGCCATTTTCCAAAGGTTTGTCCTTGTCCAATTTTTGCTTCTAATTTTTCTTTTCTCTCTCATAGTGATGTGTAATATGCCACTTTCCTCAGCCTTGTAATGTTCAAATTCTTGTGACTTTTCTTTGTTTTGTTTCTGTTTATTCTATACTTCATTTTAAAATTTGTAAATCAACTCTTTAACCTTGAAGGATATTTCATTATGCCTTTAATTTAAGTCTTCGGAAGCATCTTCTTTTGCCGCGTGTTTACTAGCTGACATTGCACACTTTTGAAGGTCTACATCTTTTATTCATCCAGAATTTGTAACTTCAGTTGCATCAGACATGTATTGAAGCAAATAGCTTGTCAGTAGAAATGCCTAATGGCCTTAGTTGTGATATCGATCCTCCTGCTATAGCTGGCATTTCTGTTTTGCTATTCTGTTTTTCTTCCTTTGTTATTTAAGATGAAATCTGAATACATCCAACACTAATAGCCTCTTTAACAAACAATCTAAATCCTTTTTCTTCAATCCAATGCCTATGTGATGTTTGGAGACTCTCTTTTAAAAATTGTTTATGCCATCTTATGTCCATCTGCAGTGTAGGTCGATAAACAATTTTATTCTTTTTCTGAAATATTTATAGCTACACTTCTTATCATTTCTTTAGTGCATAGTTCTGATTGAGGAATCATCACAAGTTTGGTATCCATTTTGCCCATATGACCCATTTAATTTTGTTTCCTTCCCTTCTTTTAATTATGAAGCTGTGAAAACTTACTATTTAAGGTTCATAATCATCTGGCCTACTCTGTAAAATCTTGATTAGAATATGTGTCTTTATGATGTTTCTTCAAAATCTGCTTCATTACTAATAATTCCTAACTATCTGATTTTTGCTCTTTCAGTAGCCAATATTTTTGTTGATACAGCAATCTAGTCATAGTCATTTTATTTCATCCATGAGACATGAAGTACATGTATAGGACAAGTCAGAAGTACATAAGAGAAAGTACACAATATAGAATGTAGGCAAAATTAGAGGTAAACAATCAACAAGATTTAGATATCTACAGAAAGTTCCCCTGGAATCACATTCAGAAACTCAGTTACACTGTAAAAACATTGATCTTTCAAATGCCGGGTAAGCTTGTTCTTAAACATAGATATATTTGGTGAATTTTTAAGGGTATTTGGGAGTCTGTTAAAAATTTTTGTGCACATTGACTCCGGTCCTTTTTGGGTAAGGAGGAAGGAATTTGCCTTTGTATGAATATGTTCAACACTTCTTGTATTATGTTTATGGACACTATTGTTTTTGATGAAAACATGTGAGTTCTTATGCACATATAGAGATGCTTGGAGGAGGTAAATGCTTGGAATAGTTAGGAGACTTAGTTTTCTGAAGAGAGGTCTGCAAGGAGCTCTGTATTGGGCTGTAGTTATCAGTCGAACAAAACTCTTTTGGATTTTGAAGACTTCAGTTAGTTTGCTAGATGATCCCCAAAAGAGAATACCATATGAAATTCTTGAATAGAAAAGTCCATAGTACATCATCATGAGGGCTTCATGTGTTATTGTTTTACTGAGAACAACAAAGAGGTAGTACAGTGAATTTAAAGAGGAACATAATTTATCTATGTGTATAGACCAGGATAGCTTTTTATCCATATGTAGACCAAGGAATTTACAATTTTGGGATAGGGATAAACCAACATTTTCGAATTCAGCTTCCAATTTTGGCAGCATATGATTGCTGGGAGCAAAACATATAACTTCTGTTTTACTTTTGTTGAGACTTAGATTATTGTTCATGCACCAATCTTCCATCCTGGCTATTGCCTCACTAACAGCTTTAACTGCCTCAGTTTCAGTATTTGTAGCTGCAATCATACTGACATCATCAGCATAGATTGTAACATCACTATTTGTTGTACTTTGAAGGGTATGTGGCAAATCATTTATAAAGATAAGGAAAAGAATTGGACCCAAGACAGAGCCCTGAGGGACCCCTCTGGTGACATAACAGGGATCAGATGAGAACGATTTGCCTTCACTATTAATGGAAACAATTTGTTGTCTATCAGTTAGGTATGATTGAATCCACTCATAAGCGACGCCTCGGACACCAATATATTCACATTTTTTTAATAATAGACTGTGATCAACCATATCAAATGCTTTTGAGAGATCAAAAAATATGCCACAAGTTTTACTTTTTTTATTTATTTCAGTATTTATTAAGTTGATAGAGGAGAAGATAGCTGATATGGTAGACTTTTTCTGCCGGAAGCCAAATTGTTTGGGATATAAGAGATTATTACTTTCTAAGAACTTGATTAAGCATTAACTGAATTAGAATTATATATAAGTATGGAAGTATCAATCAATCATTTGAAATAATATAATATCCATTGATATTATATACAGTAGAAGTCCATTAAAACAAGCTGACAAAATTTGGAAAAGTACTTGTTATAAAGTGTACTCGTTGTAAAGCTAATCTCTAATGCTAAATATGCCTCCTGTTCAATCCAAGGGCAGCAAGTGTGGCAGAATGGCACTGTAGGGTTTTTAATTCCAATGCAAATACTTCATAATGTAGAAAAAGGTACGTTCTCGTATAAAAGTACATTTGTGTCAAAAATATTATTTCAATGATTCATAAACTTTTATCAAAGTGCTGCACGGACTCACATCTATCGATCGATTGAGCAAAGAGCGATGTTCATTATCTGCAAAAGGTACTTTTACTTCATATCATACTTCATTGCTTTCTGTAGATATTTTTCATTCACATGCTTCATAAGCAAAGACTTGTGTTGCAAGGGAGGGGGAGAGGTTACCCTGGGAATCCGAATCAGCACTGCATTAATTTCCTATATTCCCACCCATCGTACATGATTTGGTGCCAAGTTTCGTATGAAAGCAAATCTCAGGGGACGATGCCAATTGGATGGGAACTCAATTCTGTTGCTGAAAAGAAAAAGTGGATGTGATAGAATGGACGGAGGGACAAACGGATGAGTGAAGTTCGTGAAAAGTCTTCAATCACAGCTCCCTGAAACATTTTTGCCGAGGAAGGGTGAGGAAAGTTGTGGGAAGCAAATACATGGATCAGTTGGGGATAATTTTTTCATTTGATTTTACTCTGTTCTTTCAAGAGATAACGCACCTCAGATTACAGGTCTTCATTTCTGATGTCAATTGACAATTCCAAGATATGCCTCCTGCAAGACAAATGTAGAAACATGGCACTTGTTATACCGATACTTCAGAAATAACCACTTGTTATAAAGGACGTAAATACCAGTCCCTTTTGCTGTGAGATGGACAATGGCTAAAAAATCTCGTGCTATAATGAATCTCTTACTGGCCCATGGGCTCTTGGGCCCAGTACTTCCACGACAATGAAAATCTTCAAAATGCTGTGAGAATCTGACTACATACAACCCTGGTGGTCAACTGACTGACTGACATACATAATCTGACATACTATGACCCTGGTGGTTAATTTTTATGCAGAGGGGATTTTCCAATTGCTGAAACATTATTAAAAAATTTGAATTTAAATGGAGCTTACATTGAATAATAGTGGAAAGAGGCAGTTTTAATATGTACCATATCAAATATTTTTATCCAGGGGGTGTTTAATACTTAGCTAAAGAGTGATTAGTTTCTGAACTGCCCTCATCCAAATTGTCATCCTGGTATTGGTTTTCATACTAAGCTACTTGTCTACTCATAGATGATGAAAAAAATTGGATAGAGGGTCACTGGGGCTATTTATGGATTGATTTATGAACTTGGAACAATAAAGTCAAGGAGAGAGCTTTCAAAAAGCAGGACTTTCTTGTGCAACTAAGAAACTGAGGCTTGAGGCTGAACTTGTTCTAATACCAGCCAATTATAGTCCTCAAGTTAAACAGTAAGTTCCCATATTTTCATGATTTGTGTTTCTAACTATTAACAGGTTAGCATAATCATATGAATTTTGGGTGGACATTATTGGTTCTAAAAATGTTTTGGGTATGTGAATTATGTTCATCTGACATAGGAATTGAATCTCTATGAAAGGATCATGATTTGAAAGATTCCTCTTAAATACTGAATTTGTACCAATAAATGTATTGCAACAGGTCTTTTCGCATTTTAAACTTACTGCTCACATCCTGAGTACCACGCCTAATTTAAATCTGCTACCCTGAACATTTAAGAATAAGCATATTGGAAAGCTCCTAGAGTTAGGTTTTAGAAAATTGATATTTAGTATGTTTGAAGTTCAGTTAAGGTTTTAGTTTTGAATACTGTGTGAACTTCAAAGTAAAATTTTTAGAGAATAATAATGCATTATTGGCAAGTGATAGGAAGTTTAATATATCTTAGAACTACTTCCAATAAGAGAAAAAAATAATGAGAGAAATTTTAGCAGGTATATCCTGACCAATTAGGAAGCAGTTTGCTTTAAGGAAAACATTGAGAATCTTGAACTTTCTACTTTGCAATGGCAGCATTACTGCAGTAATCATTTTATTCTAATTTTGTAATTAGTTACCTTATAAGGCATATATATACCATATTTATTTGAAAATCATACACCATTGAATGTAGTGTGCACCTTAAGGCAAGTGGTAACACCATTTGATGTACCATATAGGTGTTTACGATACTTGTATACCGTGCTATATATGTATATTTATACACATACAAGTAATGGATGCTTGCATTCTGCAAGCATATTGATGATACAAATTTCAAATCGATATCATATCGAGAATGTCCTCAAACTTAATTCTGTATTCCCCTTTTGAGATACATGGTAGAATACAAATGGTACCTCAGTATTGAACCAATGATTATAAGGTAAAAGATAAACTATTATTATGAAACATCCATTACTTCTCTTCACATGACTGGCCATAGAATTTCCACCTCCTCGGTAAATGAATCATAATAAAATTGAAATTTCCACCATACATTTCAAATGGTAGAGCCGCCTGGTCGCAAACCCAAGATCTTAGAACCACGGATCATTAAGGTACGTTCACACGAGGGGACTTTTCTTGCAGCGCGTCCCGAAATGCCGCGCGCCTCAAATATTGCGACGTGTGAACGACTGTGCGGCTCAACTTTTGTGACCTTGAGAGCGGGTGTCTGCGGCTTTCTTGTGCGGCAAAGACGCTCCGTGTGAATAGGGCTTTTTAGGCTCCTGCAACATTGACGCAAAGTTCTAACCGGCTGAAACTTTCCCGCATGCCGCGCAGAGAGTTGACGAATATTCGGAGTGTTAAACCACTCGGATAGTGGTGCAGATAAAAAATAAAAACGAAATTTGAATGCTATAGCAGTAGGATGGAGTATTATCATCGTTATAACTATCTCAATACTGGATTTAAAAATTATTGTATTTATTTAGTAATGAAATTTCTTCGTAAAAATGTCGTAAAATAACCTCGCACCTTTGCACAAAATTAAACTTATGACAAAGTGAACCTTATAAATAAATGAACTTTAAGATTTCTCATTATTTATTCTATTCGAAATGCGCCAATGCTCTCCTTCCATTCTCATATGAAGACCTGCATTCATAATGTCATCAGTGACTCAGTTGTTTTTTCAAAACGGGTTAAGGAAATGGTGCAAAGAATTTGTTTAGAATAGAATGGCTGTTCGGAAAAAATATGCTTTTAGTAACGAACGTCATCTCAACCAGAAAGTGTCGGAAGTAGCTTTGATTATCTTGAAAGAGAATCCTCAGCAGGATGTATATCCTTCCCAACAAGTATAATGTGAACTTAGAAAAGGAGGTTCAAAATCACAATGGTAGACCACCTCCTGCGCAGGAGCTCCCCGTAGTATTCGTAGGATGTCTTATCTTTAGCTATCGTTCCTGTCTTTGAATGAGTTCGTAGACCCTTGTGCCAACCTTATTTCGAAAGAATTTATCAATAGTCTGAACACACAAAATTGTGAGCAAAGCCCAGTCTCTTAATCTCTTCTAGGAATGCATTCCCAAGCCTGAATGAAACTTTGAGTATTCCTTTATTCTTTACCTTTACCCAATTTATTCAAGCATTATTTTTTCTTTTCCCCTTAGAATAAAAAGAGATTAAAATCAATTTGGTAGACTTAAATTCTGAGGACTAAATTATACCATCTATGAATGAACTATGAGGAATTAATTACATCCTTAACTTTCCCTCGCACTTGCCTACACCAACCTTCTCGCACGTTTAAACATTCTGGTATAAACCAAGTAAAAATCAAGGCAAATCGAACAATTGCAGCCTCAAATAATGGAAAGGCTCGCGGGGTATATATCTAAAATCTAAATCTAAAGTATTAAGTATACCCTATTTATAAAAAATCCGATCGAATTTGAAGTATACTAATACCGAAGTTACTATGTGGATATGTATGCATCAGCGTGAAATGATTCACAAAGATTTATAACGAGTGAAAAATTGTAAAATAGCTATTGATACTGTCAATAAGTTAATTAAATTTTTGGAAGAAAAGGAACACGGCTGTTGAGACAGTTGTTCACAGAGTTGTTCACGAAGCTCCAAGAATATTTCAATTACGCTTTCTTGAAGGTTTGTGAACAATTATGATTAATGGAGGTTCCCCTATAAAGAGAAAAATTGGTAAGTTGTAATCAAAGAAAAGAATAAATGATGGCATATTTACAACTAAGGACCTAATTAAACAAGTAAATACAAAACTTAACACAATACCCTATACTTCATACACAATATACTACACTACACAATACACTACTATATACTACACTACGCAACTAGATGAACTGATACCCTTCTTCCGCTTGACTCCAATCCCATCCACTGAGAACTGGCGCCTGATGATGCAGGAGGGAAAAGTTGCTACGTGTGAACAGGTTTGCAACTCAGCGTCGCGGCTTTGCCGCAGTGGAGATTTAAGTACCGTTAGAAGCCGCGCGTACCCTCAAAAAGTTCCTCCGTGTGAATGCGAGCTGCAACCTATCCGGCCTCAACCATAAAACCCGCGCGTCAAAAGTCCCCTCGTGTGAACGCACCTTTAGGGAGACATTAAACAGCTTATATGAGATGTATTTTTGATCTCTATTCACATGCAAGGTTTTAAGTTTACATGTTATCAGGAAGGGTTTCATAAAAATTCTAAAAAATTGTTGCAATTTATTTTAAATAGGAAAATATTCATACTGACAGAGTGTCAAACAAAGGACAATCTTCAAAGATGTCTTTGTGGTTTTTCGTTGGATTTCCATGGCTTCCAGCGATCCCTCAAATTCAATTTTATAATTTTTCGGCAAATTCTTAAAACAAATTTCTGAAAATTCCTGCAATGCATCCTTATGTTAAAAATCTGGATTTTGGGTCTTCTGGAAATGAACCCATGATGTTGAGGTACAAAGTTGCATTTCTTGGCAGTTACAGCCTATGGCAAGTAGATCATAAAAATTTCAAGTTAGTGGCACTTGTAAAACATTGTTAGAATTTTGTTCCCCTAAATACACTGCATAGGAAATACTGGTATTTGCCCATGTCAAAAGTCCCTTATAGGTGCGCACATTTACCAATTTAAAAGTATGTATTTATTTCATAGCTTGCTTCTTGCCTCTGGTCATTACGGTGACACATTCAAAGTTGCAATTTTTTTCTAAAAGCAATTTTGTCATATTATATGTGATTTCATGATATGCTTTTTTAAATGCTAAGCTTCTGTTGCCCTTCACCGGTGAACCTCTCCTAAGGTCTGATGAACTCATCAGGTGCTGCTTCCGGAGGCAACAGAAACAACAAAAATATACAATCATTCCCTGATTGGAAAAATCCGATAAGCCAGGATACCAACCTGGGACCTTGGGTAGAAGCGATAGCTTAGAAGGCATGATATTGGCTCGGCTACCAATGCCAGTTTTGAC
This sequence comes from Sympetrum striolatum, assembly GCA_947579665.1. Lineage (NCBI taxonomy): Eukaryota > Metazoa > Arthropoda > Insecta > Odonata > Libellulidae > Sympetrum > Sympetrum striolatum. The sequence goes on from CANPUZ010000384.1 coordinate 31,054, forward strand.
TTACATTTTTTATTTTTTTATACCTTGAGCTTGTTGCAAGTTGTTAACATTTATTCTCATTAGTCATAAATTCAAAATTGAGTTAGTTCACTCAAGAGAGATTATGCAATACACTATACCAAATAATTGGAACAGTGATTTAAATTTTAGTGGTATTGACAATAAATAATATATAATGTTAAAAAATAGGATGAACTTCAAACAATCGACCATATATTACACACTGTTTCTTTAGTAATGATAGTTAAACACATCCTTCTGTGAAAGGGGAGGAGATGCAATGCACATACAGAGTTTTAAATCAAGATCAGCTACAAAATGAAAATACTCTGTTGCTTCATTGCTCACTCTCTAGTAGTGTGAAAGCTTCAATTTAAATGCCTGTGCTTGAAATATGTCAGTCCAATGCTGCGTCTTTTGCTTGCCAGGGTGAACATAATTACCTTACTTATAATACTTTGTATATTAAGAAATATCTAATTGGAAAGAAAAGAAGATTTAGTTTCCTTTGATGTAAAATCTCTTTCCATGCATCTGTTTATGTATAAATTTCTTGAGAAATGGCAGAATTCTCAAAGCAGAATTGCAGTGCAAAAATGTTTCAAAATTCTTTTCTTTAATCCTTCTTAAACTTGTCAGTATGCTTTACCCCTGTCACATGCTTGCATGGTAATTATGTGATGTCGTTGTATGCACAAACCAAAACTTCTTTTGAGAAGGAATGTTTACAAACAAAATAAATTTTGTTTGTTTGTAAACATTCCTTCTCCTCAAGGTACCTTAGCTGTTCCTTAAGGAACAGCTAAGGGTAACTTCTTATCAGCATTCCTTGCCTATTCTATTGCCTATTCATGGCATACCAGGAAAAATTGTGAAAAAACTCAATTTTTTTTTCTACTATTTAGTTCAGATAGGCAATGACATTGTCAACTCATTAAAAAACTAACATTTTAGATCTCTTATAGAGCTAAATGGACTATATGACTTAATCAAAAACAAATATGAAGAAGTAAACAGTGCATTACCATTCCCAGATTTAAGAATCAGAACACAGAACAAGCTAAAAATCTATCTACTTGCAATGTTCTGACTCAGGCATGTTCATTCCATATTACTCTGGTCATCACAAATGTGCTATCACTGCATATAAAGATAAAAAGGCTCTTAAAAATTCCACTAACAGACTTTCATGAAGATCTATCTCATGTTAGGAGTATTTAGAAACTTACTTGTTTGGCTCAGTATATAGAAAGTAGAATACAACTACTTACTGTGAAAGTATTGTTTACCATTAAATATTTTCAATTTCTTTGCAGTTATTGAAGCAAATTTTGATTAAATTTAATAGTACTCTTATTCCAAATAAAATAATGTTTATATAATAAAGCTTCAAGTGAGATAGCTTTTGAACGATTCTTTCTCCATTAATTTCATTTTAATGCACTTGGACCGTGCTAAGTCAAACCATCCTAAGTTGAATTACTCATTAGTCCCTGGCTGAATTCCCATGATACCAATGTATTTTTTATCTCCTTTTCTGAAATATATTTTGGCTCCAACTTCCCTATGTCGAATTTTCCAAGGCCTTTGGGTCATTATTATGCTTTTACATTGCATATTGCAATTATATTATTTGCATGTTAAATTTTAAGATATAACAAGTAACCTAGAATCTTGGTTAGGTACATTGATGTAAGGTTGACTGTTCAATTTAAGTTTGATTTTTGGAAATAAAAAGTCACTCTGAGCCAAATCTGGTGAGAATGTAGGGTACTGGCGCTTAATTTTTCCTAGTAAGTAAACAGCAACTCCAGCTGTGTGAGCAGGTGAATTCTCATGCAGCAAGACCTCTCCTTCCATTGTTCCAGACAAATGCTGAATCGTCTTGCAGAAATTATCTAAGACACCCTGAAGGCACCAAGAACTCACTGTGGTGGCTGCTGCTACCTACATGTCAGAAAAATATTTCTTATTACATTTGGACAGACTGTGTTACATATTTCTTTTCTACTAGCTTTATAAGTCACAAGTTACATTAATTACTTGCTCATATTCTGCATTTAAATAAAGAAGGATATTCAATCAAAATTCTTGTATCATATTTTTTTTCAAAATTCTGAAAAAATTAATGAAACATCAAGTTTCTAATTCCCCATCTTATTCTTCTCTCTAATTATTTCTTCGCAAAGTAACGGAATACAAACAGCACCTATAGACTTGCGTTCCTGCACCACCTACATTACACAGTGCGTTCAAATCTGTAAAATTGATGCTTTAGGTAATGGATTGGGAAGAAGTAGAAATTACTTATGCTTTCCTTAAAACATATTAGCAAAAAGCATTTATACACCACTCACTAAATATAAAAGGCATTGTGACTGGTGGAAGTCAAGCACTAACTAATGAAACTACAGCAGTCCTTTGCTATTTGATAACACAGTATTCATGAAACTTTTATTTTAAAAATTATGATGAAACTTTTGTTTTAAAATTCTCATAGTAAAATGCTTTTCCAAAACATGAGTCAAATAAACATTTAAAGTTACTTGTATTTACTGAAGTTTCCCTTGATTAAGATACCATGCAAGGATGAATCAAAACCAGGAAACTGTCTTATAAAGTGTGACTCCATTTATCTGGAAGAATCATGTAACCAGAAACAGAGAATGTGACATTTTATGGTCTTGTTTATTTTACATATAATCATGTGGAGGAAGGACAAAGCAGGTTAATTCTCAGAGTATAACTATGTCTCCTAATGGAAATTTTGTTATACAGATATCCAGTGATGGCTCAATTAAAGACAAAAATAATTGGGCTGGGATACAAATACTCCGACGTAAATGTCATTGATTACAAGTATCAATTACTTCCCGAGAAAGTACTTGATTGCCATTATTAGTACATTACTTTGGCAATTTGCCATGAGCTTTGGAATGAAATAATCAGGACTCCAATTTACGTGTTTTTGTTACCTCAATAGCATAGTTTAAATAATGGATCGTTAAATTTTTAATTCAATGTAACCTTTGAATATGATCAAATTTTTAGCAACAAGTTTTTCCTACCATTTTATACTAGCTTTATCAATCGAAAAAATAAGACCAACAGTTGACAGAAGAAATGGGTGGGTCAAATATTGATGAGAGGGATTGGTACAGGTTGTAATTGAGGGGAGGATTCATGGGAAAAAACAAAGGGGAAGACAGAAGATGTTGGATGACATGAGGGGTGGAAATAACTACAAGGAAATGAAGGAGATGGCACTTAATAGAGATTTTTGGTTTTACATGAACCTACCAGAAGGTAGAATGCTTGTGAATGATTGATTACTAAAGGTAAATGAGGAGTAGATTAAAAGTAAACATTAATTTTTTCTAAAAATAACAATTACTAGTAAAAATACCCAAAATGTAATATTTACCAGTAATCTGATTACTTTTACTCAATTATTTGCAGATATCCCTTGCTAATTGTAGGGGTTAAGTTTGCAAAATACCCTGTAATTGGTGAACCATTATGCGTAAGGGAAATCTGGGGTTAGGTTTTGTGAACTATAGAACAGTGAATGAAATTTACAATCGCACAATTTTTGCTGTATTAATGCACTCATCTGTATAAATGTTTTCTCCTTTTGTTTTTCTTATTGTTAATTTCGATATGATTCCTTTTATCAGTACTTTGACATTAGAGCAACTGTTGACAGCATATAGCTTTCCTATATTTTGTCCAGTGATGTCTGTGAAGTGATAGGTCTATGATTTGATACATTACATACATCACCACTTACATAAATAGAAGTAATATTGCTAACTTTAAAGAGTGAGGGAAACATTCCACTGGTTAATGATTTGTTATACACACTATATGTGCCATACCGTGGTGTAGTGGCAAATTTTCTAGTGCGGGAATGCTAAATATATTTGTCAAATTAAAAGTCTTATGTATAGGATTTCCTAGAATGCCTACAATAGCCAGGAGCGTAGAATTAGAATGTATCTGAGATGGCTGAATAACAATAATACCAAATCAACATTTAGCAATAAATTTGCTATTTTTTTCTGTGGAAAATCAGTGTGGTAATGCCTATTCCCACGCATGTCTGCTCCACTACACCTCTGGTGTCACGTAACAATATCATAATTTTTTTTAAGACATTCAATTATAATATTTTGCATAAATTAATGCATTATTAGCATTGCATTTTTATGATTTCTGTAACTTCCTTAACTGTAAGAGCTTAGTTAATTTTAGATAAGAAGTGTAGTAAAACTTTCTTCCAATTTAAACGCTTAAAAATCCTTGATGTCACCTTTATCAAGGGACTGACATACCAAAGTTTAAGTGACAAAAAAACATAAGTTCACATTTCTAATTTTTTAAGCATCTGAATGGTAGGTAGCATTATCAAGAAATGAACAACTTGAAATCAGTGTCTTTTCATTTTCAAATCAAAAATGTTCAAACATCCCATCATTATGCATGTTGTTATGCACAATTTATGGTTTTATTTCTAATATTTTATTTATACCAAAAAAACCATCATTATTAGCTGGCCTGCTTTCAACCACTGCACAGATAATTGATATTCCACATAGTTTTTTTACCTTTGAAAAACAGATTTATCTTATCACAATTAAAAATATCATTATTCTCGTCATAATCATCACTAAATTTCTTCAATCTATCTTGCTGTTCAGACTGAGTTGGTCTCATTTTTCTTCAGTGCTAGTGTTCAAGACGTTTCCACATTTTAGGCAACTCCTTGTTGGAGAGCTAATTTCAGACCCATAATCTCATAACCAATTTGGCGGCTATATGTGAGCCAAAAATATGTGCACCAGTACATTCATGTAACTCATTATGTAGTTTACAAATCAAGGGTCACATCTGTGGGTAGATTTTATAAGAGCTCTCAGTGATACTATCTATGAAGCATTGATACTCTACCTATTTGCAGTCCAGATTAAAGATAAAAAAACTGTTGAAAGCAACTAACAATGACAAAATTTCCTTTGGTGCCCTTAAAGAATGTTTGAATCTTCTGTCATCAAAATTATGATAGTAGGTTTTTTCTCTAATTCTCAAGAGTGACTCTTTCTTTCTATTAAAGGTAGCAGTAATTTTTCTACTTCCAAGCCTGCTTTTGAATGAATGCTTCAATTTTGTTTTTAGGAATGAAATTTTACCCAAATAATATAAGAATATAACTAAATGGAAAATTTTTATATAGTATGCATAAAACAGGCTAAGGATGGTCAATGAAAAACTTGAACTGTAGTTTATTCAAGGTTTTCAATGTTGTAATTTACTCTAAAAAAACTTCAACTGCAATAAAAATAATTGATATATTTATTTCAACCAATCTGCACTTGAAAAGATCTTTCCAGCTGTAGGATTATTCAGGAATGAAACCCCAGTAGTGAAAGAAAGATTTTCATGAAATATTATCGATAGATGGTATATAAAATCATTACAGTAAATTGAACAATCTACTAGATTTTTCAAATGTACGTCCACAGAAGAAGCAGGGAGGGAAATTCTAAAGCAACCCCTTTAAAAGATAGATGTGTATGTAAATTGGTATTAAAGAAATATTAACTACGCAATCTGTTATATTAGAGAACTTTGTTTTTATGTATTTAGATAAAAACCAAAAGTTCTTAAATAGTCTTTAGTCTTGACATTATAAGACGCCAGAAACCCTACTCAACCCATTGGCAATATGTATGTCACGAGTAGTAGCGGAGATTCGGAGGAGTTTCGTAGAAATAATTTTTAACCATAACTTAAAACTCGAAAACAGGGTATTGTACTTGTAAGCCTAATTTATCGTATGATTCAGATATATGGTCGTATTTTCTTAAATTAAAAATAAATCTCACAGCTGCATTCTGAGCTCGCTGTAGTTTAAGAGTTAGTTCACCGGACAAGTCTTGGTAGATAATGTCTCCGTTATCAAAGTGAGGCATAATTAGAGACTTCACGAGCTGTGCTTTCAGAGAAGAAGGGAGAAAATATCCTAAGCGCCTGAGATTTTGAAGGGACATATATACTTTCTTACAAATATTTGTTACTTGCTGCGACCATTGCAGATTTTCATTTATGGAAAGGCCAAGATTATTTACTGAATTACTCAAGGGGATTTGAAATCCGTTTAAGGCGGGCCACGGTGGACGAAACCTAAATTACGAGAATTGCATAGGAAGCAAAGAGTCATTCACTCGCGATGGAGAAAACTCAAAGCATGCGGAATTAACCATGAGCTCGAAGAACAAAACTATAGAGAACTGCGAAAGTTGGTTAAGGAAGAAGCGCGAAAAGAATACCAGGAATATAGATCTCGAACTCTATTAGAATCATTAGGTGGCGATCAGAAAGAATTTTGGTCATACGTGCGTGAGACCCGTGGAGGTCAGTTTTCTGTGCCTAGCCTCATAAGCGAAGAGGGAATTACCGTAAATAAATCAGAAGATAAAGCTAACTTACTTAACGGGCACTACCAGAAATGCTTCCCTGTAGACAATGGTCAAGTTAAGGATTTTACCTCGCGCATTCATTCAGAGATTTGTCCCATCGAGATATCGGTTGATGGAATTGGAAAATTATTGCGAGATATTGATAGGAAAAAGGCGCCAGGACCCGAAGGTATTCCCGCTGTTGTAATAAAAACTTTAGCCGACGAAATTGCTCCGCTTCTACAGATTTTCTATCAGAAATCATTGGATGAGGGAACCGTCCCAATGTCGTGGAAAAAAGCTAATGTCACTCCGGTGCCTAAGAAAGGGCGTGCGTCAAAACCAGATGATTATAGGCCTATTTCATGAACTTCAATTTTTTGCAAAATAATGGAGCATATTAAAGCGAGCTCTATCATGCACTTTCTTTCCGAAAAGGGAGCAATTAGTCAGAGCCAGCACGGATTCCGTAAAGGTAGGTCCTGTGAGACCCAGTTAGCGCTTTTTATGAATGACGTATCCAAAGCAGCAGACGGCGGTGTTAGATCAGACGCAGTTTTCCTAGATTTCAGGAAAGCTTTCGACACAGTTTCTCACGAAAAGCTTATCCAAAAGCTGAGTGCCTACGCGATCGACGAAAAAGCTATCAGATGGACCAAATCTTTTCTAGAAAACAGATCTCAGCGAGTTGCGTTAGATGGAGTTTTATCCGAAGAAATAAATATCACATCAGGAGTTCCACAGGGAAGTGTTCTTGGTTGAATTTTATTTCCAATTTACACTAACGACCTCGTAGATAACGTAAAGAGTAAGATTAGATTATTTGCCGATGATACCCTGATATACAGAGAGATTTTGACAGAAAACTATTGTAATGTGCTTCAAGACGACCTTGACGTAATATCAGGATGGTGTAAAGATTGGCAGCTGGATTTAAATATAAATAAATGCGTTGCCATGAGTTTTACGCGCTCCACAAACATAATTCCCGCGCAGTACCAAATCTCAGTCACCTAGGAGCATGGGCGTCGCCAGGGGGGGGCAGGGGGGGGGCAGCTGCCCCCCCCTGGAGACCCATTCGTATTTTGGTTCGGGATGTGTTGTAGAAACAATTTTTAGGCACGAGCGTATTTGAAAAGAATTTAGAGCCAAAACAAAGTCAAGTGTTGGCACATGTAAACACCAGTGATTGGAAACGTACTTCCTCGTAGGAAATTCATTTATACCTCCAGCGCAGCACAAATGTTTCAAGAATTCTTTGCAGCAGAGTCAACAGCCATCCCTCCTTTCCTTCGCCCCTTCCCTCCCAAAAGAAGAAAAGTTCGGTTTCAGGTTGAACAATGCAGTTAGAACTGCCTCTCGATGCGATCAGAGCGCGAGGTTTTGCGATTATGTCCTCTCTCTCAAACTACCTTGAGTATCGTCCGACAATCGCCGGCAGAAGACAAAGGATTCAGTTTTGTTTCGTTTTCCCTTCAAAATGGACACA
>CANPUZ010000385.1:0-39000 GCA_947579665.1 Sympetrum striolatum
TATGTCTTTATTTTTCGTCATTTTATCGAGTTATGTACGAAAAAAGCCTCAAAACCGAATGATTTTAGCGAAATTTCAATTTTTCTCCTCTATTTTGCCTTAATATTAGTTATTTTATCGAGATATGATCCGAAAAGCAACGAAAACGGATAATTTTAGCGAAATTTGAATATATTTTCTGTATTCTGTCTTTATTGTTAATCATTTTATCGAGATATGATCGAAAAAAGCAACGACAACGGATCATTTTAGTGAAATCCCAACTTTTCTACACTATTTTACCTTACATTTTGTCATTTTATCGAGATTTGATCGAAAAAACGACTAAAACGGATAATTTTAATTACATTTCTATTTTTCCTCTGCATTTTTCCTTAATTTTCCTCATTTTTTCGATATATGACCGAAAAAAGCAACAAAAACGTATAATTTCAGATAAAATGAGGAAAATTCAGAAAGAAATTGGACAATAACAACTAATTTTAGCGAAATCTCAATATTTTTCCTTAATTTTCTCATTTCATCGATTTATTATCGAAAAAAGCAACAAATAAGAACAATTTTTGCGAAATTTCGAATTTTTTCCTCTTTTTTTCCCTTAATTTTCCTCATTTTATCGATTATTATCGAAAAAAGCAACAAAAACAAATAATTTTAGAGAAATCTCAATTTCTTTCCTCTTTTATTTCCTTAATTTTCCTCATATTATCGATATATGAAAGATAAAATTATCAGAAACGAATAATTTTAGAGAAATTTCAATATTTTCACTCCTTTTTTCCTTGATTTTCCTCATTCTATTGAGATATTATCGAAAAAAGCAACAAAAACGAATAATTTTAGCAAAATTTCAATTTTTTTCCTTTATTTTTCCTCATTTTATCAATTTATTATCGAAAAAAGAAACAAAAACGAATAATTTTATCGAAATTGCAATTTTTTCCCTCTTATTTTCCCTTAAATTTCCTAATTTTATCGATTTATTATCGAAAAAAGCAACAAAAACAAATAATTTTAGCGAAATTTCAATTTTTTTCCTATTTTTTTCCATAATTTTACACATTTTATCGATTTATTATCGAAAAAAGCAACAAAAACGAATAATTTTAGGGAAATTTCAATTTTTTTCCCTTAATTTTCCTCATTTTATCGTTTTATTTTCGAAAAAAGCAACAAAAAAGAATTACTTTAGCGAAATTTCAATTTTTTATCCCTATCTTTTCCCTTAATTTTCCTCATTTTATTGATTTATTATAAAAAAAGTCACAAAAACGAATAAATTTAGTGAAATTTCTAATTTTTTCCTCTTTTTTACCCTTAATTTTCCTCATTTTATCGATTTATTAACGATAAAAGCAACAAAAACGAAAAATTTTAGCGAAATTTCAATTTTTTTCCTCTTTTTCTTCCTTAATTTTCCTCATTTTATCGATTTATTATCGATAAAAGCAACAAAAACGAATAATTTTAGCAAAATTTCAATTTTTTTCCTCTTTTTTTCCCTTAATTTTCCTCATTTTATCGAATTATTATCGAAAAAAGCAACGAAAACGAATAATTTTAGCGATATTTCAATTTTTTTCTTCTTTTTTTCCCTTAATTTTCCGCATTTCGTCGATATATTATCGAAAAAAGCAACAAAAACGAATAATTTGAGCGAAATTTCAATTTTTTTCCTCTTTTTTTCCCTTCATTTTCCTCATTTTATAGATTTACTATCGAAAAAAGCAACAAAGACGAATACTTTTTGCGAAATTTCAATTTTTTTCCCTATATTTTCATTTAATTTTCCTCATTTCGTCGATATATTATCGAAAAAAGCAACAAAAACGAATAATTTTAGCAAAATTTCAATTTTTTTCCTCTTTTTTTCCTTAATTTTCCTCATTTTATCGATTTATTATCGAAAAAGAAACAAAAACGAATAATTTCTGCAATATTTCAGTTTTTTTCCCTTAATTTTCCTAATTTTATCGATTTATTATCTAAAAATGCTACAAAAACGAATTATTTTAGCGAAATTTCAAATTTTTTCCTATTTCTTTCCCTTAATTTTCCTCATTTTATCGATTTATTATCGAAAAAAGCAACATAAAGGAATAATTTTTGCGAAATTTCAATTTTTTGCCTCTTTTTTGCCCTTAATTTTCCTCAAGTTATCGATATATTATCGAAAAGAGCAACAAAAACGAATAATTTTCCCGAAATTTCAATTTTTTTCCTCTTTTTTTCCCTTAATTTTCCTCAATTTATCGATTTATTATCGAAAAAAGCAACAAAAACGAATAATTTTAGCGAAATTTCAATTTTTTTCCTCTTTCTTTCCCTTAATTTTCCTCATTTTATCGATTTATTTTCGAAAAAGCAACAAAAACGAATAGTTTTAGCGAAATATCAATTACTTTCCTATTTTTCTTCCTTAATTTCCTCATTTTATCGATTTAATATCGAAAAAAGCAACAAAAACAAATAATTTTATCGAAATTTCAATTTTATTCCTCTTTTTTCCCTTAATTTTCCTAATTTTATTGATTTATTATCGAAAAAAGCAACAAAAACGAATAATTTGAGCGAAATTGCAATTTTTTTCCTCTTTTTTCCCTTAATTTTCCTCATTTTATCGATTTATTATCGAAAAAAGCAACAGAAACGAATAATTTTTGCGAAATTTTATTTTTTTCCCCTTTTTTCCCTTAATTTTCTTCATTTAATCGATTTATTATCCAAAAAAGCAACAAAAACGAATAATTTTACCGAAGTTTCAATTTTTTTCATCTTTTTTTTCCCTTAATTTTCCTCATTTTATCGATTTATTAGCAAAAAAGCAACAAAAACGAATAATTTGAGCGAAATTGCAATTTTTTTCCTCTTTTTTCCCTTAATTTTACTAATTTTATCGATTTATTATCGAAAAAAGCAACAAAAAGGAATAATTTTAGCGAAATTTCAATTTTTTTCCTCTTTCGTTCACTTAATTTTCCTTATTTTATCGATTTATTATCGGAAAAAGCAACAAAAACGAAAAATTTTAGCGAAATTTCAATTTTTTTCCTCTTTTTTTCCCTTAATTTTCCTCATTTTATCGATTTATTATCGAAAAAAGGAACAAAAACGAAAAATTTTTGCGAAATTTCAATTTTTTTCCTCTTTTTTCCCTTAACTTTCCTCATTTTGTCGATTTATTATCGAAAAAAGCAACAAAAACGAATAATTTTAGGTAATTTCAATTCTTTTCCTCTTTTTTTCCCTTAATTTTCCTTATTTTATCTATTAATTTTCGAAAAAAGCAACAAACCCAAATAATATTAGCGAAATTTCAATTTTTTTCCTCTTTTTCTTCCTTAATTTTCCTCATTTTATCGACTTATTATCGAAAAAAGCAACAAAAACTATTAATTTTAGCGAAATTTCAATTTTTTTCTCTTTTTTTCCCTTAATTTTCCTCATTTTATCGATTTTATATCGAAAAAAGAAACAATAACGAAAAATTTGAGCGAAATTTCAATTTTTTCCTTTTTCTTTCCCTTGATTTTCCACATTTTATCGATTTATTATCAAAAAAAGCAACAAAAACGAATAATTTTAGCGAAATTTCAATTTTTTTCCTCTTTTTTCCCAAATTTTCTTCAATTTATTTATTTATTATCGAAAATAGCAAAAAAACGAATAATTTGAGCGAAATTTCAATTTTTTCCTCTTTTTTTCCCTTAATTTTCCTCATTTTATCGATTTATGATCGAAAAAAGAAAAAAAAACGAATAATTTTAGCGAAATTTCAATTTTTTTCCTCTTTCTTTCCCTTAATTTTCCTCATTTTATCGATTTATTTTCGAAAAAGCAACAAAAACGAATAGTTTTAGCGAAATATCAATTACTTTCCTATTTTTCTTCCTTAATTTCCTCATTTTATCGATTTAATATCGAAAAAAGCAACAAAAACAAATAATTTTATCGAAATTTCAATTTTATTCCTCTTTTTTCCCTTAATTTTCCTAATTTTATTGATTTATTATCGAAAAAAGCAACAAAAACGAATAATTTGAGCGAAATTGCAATTTTTTTCCTCTTTTTTCCCTTAATTTTCCTCATTTTATCGATTTATTATCGAAAAAAGCAACAGAAACGAATAATTTTTGCGAAATTTTATTTTTTTCCCCTTTTTTCCCTTAATTTTCTTCATTTAATCGATTTATTATCCAAAAAAGCAACAAAAACGAATAATTTTACCGAAGTTTCAATTTTTTTCATCTTTTTTTTCCCTTAATTTTCCTCATTTTATCGATTTATTAGCAAAAAAGCAACAAAAACGAATAATTTGAGCGAAATTGCAATTTTTTTCCTCTTTTTTCCCTTAATTTTACTAATTTTATCGATTTATTATCGAAAAAAGCAACAAAAAGGAATAATTTTAGCGAAATTTCAATTTTTTTCCTCTTTCGTTCACTTAATTTTCCTTATTTTATCGATTTATTATCGGAAAAAGCAACAAAAACGAAAAATTTTAGCGAAATTTCAATTTTTTTCCTCTTTTTTTCCCTTAATTTTCCTCATTTTATCGATTTATTATCGAAAAAAGGAACAAAAACGAAAAATTTTTGCGAAATTTCAATTTTTTTCCTCTTTTTTCCCTTAACTTTCCTCATTTTGTCGATTTATTATCGAAAAAAGCAACAAAAACGAATAATTTTAGGTAATTTCAATTCTTTTCCTCTTTTTTTCCCTTAATTTTCCTTATTTTATCTATTAATTTTCGAAAAAAGCAACAAACCCAAATAATATTAGCGAAATTTCAATTTTTTTCCTCTTTTTCTTCCTTAATTTTCCTCATTTTATCGACTTATTATCGAAAAAAGCAACAAAAACTATTAATTTTAGCGAAATTTCAATTTTTTTCTCTTTTTTTCCCTTAATTTTCCTCATTTTATCGATTTTATATCGAAAAAAGAAACAATAACGAAAAATTTGAGCGAAATTTCAATTTTTTCCTTTTTCTTTCCCTTGATTTTCCACATTTTATCGATTTATTATCAAAAAAAGCAACAAAAACGAATAATTTTAGCGAAATTTCAATTTTTTTCCTCTTTTTTCCCAAATTTTCTTCAATTTATTTATTTATTATCGAAAATAGCAAAAAAACGAATAATTTGAGCGAAATTTCAATTTTTTCCTCTTTTTTTCCCTTAATTTTCCTCATTTTATCGATTTATGATCGAAAAAAGAAAAAAAAACGAATAATTTTAGCGAAATTTCAATTTTTTTCCTCTTTCTTTCCCTTAATTTTCCTCATTTTATCGATTTATTTTCGAAAAAGCAACAAAAACGAATAGTTTTAGCGAAATATCAATTACTTTCCTATTTTTCTTCCTTAATTTCCTCATTTTATCGATTTAATATCGAAAAAAGCAACAAAAACAAATAATTTTATCGAAATTTCAATTTTATTCCTCTTTTTTCCCTTAATTTTCCTAATTTTATTGATTTATTATCGAAAAAAGCAACAAAAACGAATAATTTGAGCGAAATTGCAATTTTTTTCCTCTTTTTTCCCTTAATTTTCCTCATTTTATCGATTTATTATCGAAAAAAGCAACAGAAACGAATAATTTTTGCGAAATTTTATTTTTTTCCCCTTTTTTCCCTTAATTTTCTTCATTTAATCGATTTATTATCCAAAAAAGCAACAAAAACGAATAATTTTACCGAAGTTTCAATTTTTTTCATCTTTTTTTTCCCTTAATTTTCCTCATTTTATCGATTTATTAGCAAAAAAGCAACAAAAACGAATAATTTGAGCGAAATTGCAATTTTTTTCCTCTTTTTTCCCTTAATTTTACTAATTTTATCGATTTATTATCGAAAAAAGCAACAAAAAGGAATAATTTTAGCGAAATTTCAATTTTTTTCCTCTTTCGTTCACTTAATTTTCCTTATTTTATCGATTTATTATCGGAAAAAGCAACAAAAACGAAAAATTTTAGCGAAATTTCAATTTTTTTCCTCTTTTTTTCCCTTAATTTTCCTCATTTTATCGATTTATTATCGAAAAAAGGAACAAAAACGAAAAATTTTTGCGAAATTTCAATTTTTTTCCTCTTTTTTCCCTTAACTTTCCTCATTTTGTCGATTTATTATCGAAAAAAGCAACAAAAACGAATAATTTTAGGTAATTTCAATTCTTTTCCTCTTTTTTTCCCTTAATTTTCCTTATTTTATCTATTAATTTTCGAAAAAAGCAACAAACCCAAATAATATTAGCGAAATTTCAATTTTTTTCCTCTTTTTCTTCCTTAATTTTCCTCATTTTATCGACTTATTATCGAAAAAAGCAACAAAAACTATTAATTTTAGCGAAATTTCAATTTTTTTCTCTTTTTTTCCCTTAATTTTCCTCATTTTATCGATTTTATATCGAAAAAAGAAACAATAACGAAAAATTTGAGCGAAATTTCAATTTTTTCCTTTTTCTTTCCCTTGATTTTCCACATTTTATCGATTTATTATCAAAAAAAGCAACAAAAACGAATAATTTTAGCGAAATTTCAATTTTTTTCCTCTTTTTTCCCAAATTTTCTTCAATTTATTTATTTATTATCGAAAATAGCAAAAAAACGAATAATTTGAGCGAAATTTCAATTTTTTCCTCTTTTTTTCCCTTAATTTTCCTCATTTTATCGATTTATGATCGAAAAAAGAAAAAAAAACGAATAATTTTAGCGAAATTTCAATTTTTTTCCTCTTTTTTTCCCTTAATTTTCCTTACTTTATCGATTTTTTATCGAAAAAAGCTACAAAAACGAATAATTTTAGCGAAATTTCAATTTTTTTCCTCTTTTTTCCATTAATTTTCCTAATTCTATCGATTTTTTATCGAAAAAAGCAACAATAACGAATAATTTTAGCGAAATTTCAATTTTTTTCCTCATTTTCTTCCTTAATTTTCCTCATTTTATCGATTTATTATCGAAAAAAGCAACGAAAACGAAAAATTTTAGCGAATTTTCGATTTTTTTCCTCTTTTTTTCCCTTAATTTTCCTAATTTTATCGATTTATTATCGAAAAAAGCAACAAAAACGAATAATTTTAGCGAAATTTCGATTTTTTTCCTCTTTTTTTCCCTTAATTTTCCTAATTTTATCGATTTATTATCGAAAAAAGCAACAAAAACGAATAATTTTAGCGAAATTTCAATTTTTTTCCTCTTTCTTTCCCTTAATTTTCCTCATTTTATCGATTTATTTTCGAAAAAGCAACAAAAACGAATAGTTTTAGCGAAATATCAATTATTTTCCTATTTTTCTTCCTTAATTTCCTCATTTTATCGATTTAATATCGAAAAAAGCAACAAAAACGAAAAATTTTAGCGAAATTTCAATTGTTTTCCTAATTTTTTTCCCTTAATTTTCCTTATTTTATTGATTTTTTATCGAAAAAAGCAACAAAAAAGAATAATTTTAGCGAAATTTCAATTTTTTTCCTCTTTTTCTTCGTTCATTTTCCTTATTTTATCGATTTATTATCGGAAAAAGCAACAAAAACGAAAAATTTTAGCGAAATTTCAATTTTTTTCCTCTTTTTTTCCCTTAATTTTCCTCATTTTATCGATTTATTATCGAAAAAAGCAACAAAAACGAAAAATTTTTGCGAAATTTCAATTTTTTTCCTCTTTTTCCCCTAACTTTCCTCATTTTGTCGATTTATTATCGAAAAAAGCAACAAAAACGAATAATTTTAGGTAATTTCAATTCTTTTCCTCTTTTTTTCCCTTAATTTTCCTTATTTTATCTATTAATTTTCGAAAAAAGCAACAAACCCAAATAATATTAGCGAAATTTCAATTTTTTTTTTCTTTTTCTTCCTTAATTTTCCTCATTTTATCGACTTATTATCGAAAAAAGCAACAAAAACTATTAATTTTAGCGAAATTTCAATTTTTTTCTCTTTTTTTCCCTTAATTTTCCTCATTTTATCGATTTTATATCGAAAAAAGAAAAAATAACGAAAAATTTTAGCGAAATTTCAATTTTTTCCTTTTTCTTTCCCTTAATTTTCCACATTTTATCGATTTATTATAAAAAAAAGCAACAAAAACGAATAATTTTAGCGAAATTTCAATTTTTTTCCTCTTTTTTCCCAAATTTTCCTCAATTTTATTTATTTATTATCGAAAATAGCAAAAAAACGAATAATTTGAGCGAAATTTCAATTTTTTCCTCTTTTTTTCCCTTAATTTTCCTCATTTTATCGATTTATGATCGAAAAAAGCAAAAAAAACGAATAATTTTAGCGAAATTTCAATTTTTTTCCTCTTTTTTTCCCTTAAATTTCCTTACTTTATCGATTTTTTATCGAAAAAGCTACAAAAACGAATAATTTTAGCGAAATTTCAATTTTTTTCCTCTTTTTTCCATTAATTTTCCTAATTCTATCGATTTTTTATCGAATAAAGCAACAATTACGAATAATTTTAGCGAAATTTCAATTTTTTTCCTCATTTTCTTCCTTAATTTTCCTCATTTTATCGATTTATTATCGAAAAAAGCAACGAAAACGAAAAATTTTAGCGAATTTTCGATTTTTTTCCTCTTTTTTTCCCTTAATTTTCCTAATTTTATCGATTTATTATCGAAAAAAGCAACAAAAAGGAATAATTTTAGCGAAATTTCGATTTTTTTCCTCTTTTTTTCCCTTAATTTTCCTAATTTTATTAATTTATTATCGAAAAAAGCAACAAAAAGGAATAATTT
The DNA here is from genome assembly GCA_947579665.1 of Sympetrum striolatum. Taxonomy (NCBI): domain Eukaryota; kingdom Metazoa; phylum Arthropoda; class Insecta; order Odonata; family Libellulidae; genus Sympetrum; species Sympetrum striolatum. The sequence goes on from CANPUZ010000385.1 coordinate 8,746, forward strand.
TAGCGAAATTTCGATTTTTTTCCTCTTTTTACTTTCTCTATATACGAAGTATAGAGAAAGTATTGTTTTCATGAAAAAATTCGACTTTGAGATTTCAACGGAAATACACATTTGGGGTCCCTAGAACACGTTTTGACCATTTTCGGAATGATGTCTGTGTGTATGTGTGTGTGTGTGTGTGTGTGCTAGTGGGCGCTCTAACGTGAAAACGATTAGTCGTATCAAAACCAAACTTCATATATAGTACTGTTTTGTGTGCTGTCAGAGTTGATTAGTTTTTGGAGTAAAACGGTTGACCGGAAGTCGAGCTTTCTTCATCAAAGCTCATTTCCGGTTCTCAAAATATCTCCATAAATATGATATATACGTGCATTGTATTACTTATAAAAGTTTTAGATAATGTTATTTACTATAACTTTTGTATTTAACATATTTTTGTATCACCGGTTGATTAGGAGTTATTCGTAAATTACTGATAAACCGTAAGTAGCTATTATGTACTTTTTGGGCGATCTTACATTAAAATTAATTGTCGGATCAACACCAAATTTCATATATAGTATTTTGGTTGGTGTGTTTAGAGTTGATTAGTTTTTGGAGCAAATCAGTACAACGGAAGTCGAGCTTCATTCTTCAAAGCTCATTTCCGGTTTTCAAAATATCTCAATAAATATGATATTTAGGTATATACTATTATTTATAATAGTTTTAGAAAATAAATTTTGCTATAACTTTTGTTTGAAATATATTTTTGTAAAACTGATTTTTTAGGAGATATTCATGAAATACTGATAAACCGGAAGTTGCCGATTTTGTACTTCATGAGCGCTCTGGGCGCTGTGGGCGAATAGCCATTTCATCGTTTTTCATCGAGCATGTCCCGAAAAACATTATTTATAATGTTTGTGACGTAAAAGATAATATGATATAAATTAATCACTCATCTTAAAAGGATAGATGGAATACAGAGTTCGAAAATACTTTAGTAGATAAATATTTACATCATATATATATGGAGAAAGTCATGTGCTGGCCACATCAGATTTTTTTCCCTTAATTTTCCTCATTTTATCGATTTAATATTAAAAAAAGCAACAAAAACAAATAATTTTAGCGAAGTTTCAATTTTTTTCCTATTTTTTTCCCTTAATTTTCCTCATTTTATCGATTTATTATTAGAAAAAGCAACAAAAACAAATAATTTGAGCGAAGTTTCAATTTTTTTCCTCTTTTTTCCCTTAATTTTCCTAATTTTATCGATTTATTATCGAAAAAAGCAACAAAATGGAATAATTTGAGCGAAATTTCAATTTTTTCCTCTTTTTTCCCCAATTTCCCTCAATTTATTGATTCATTATCGAAAAAAGCAACAAAAACGAATAATTTGAGCGAAGTTTCGATTTTTTTCCTCTTTTTTTCCCTTAATTTTCCTCATTTTATCGATTTATTATCGAAAAAAGCAACAAAAACGAATAATATTAGCGAAATATCAATTTTTCTCCTCTTTTTTTCCCTTAATTTTCCTTATTTTATCGATTTTTCAACGAAAAAAAAAACAAAAACGAATAATCTTAGCGAAATTTCAATTTTTTTCCTCTTTTTCTTCCTTAATTTTCCTCATTTTATCGATTTATTATCGAAAAAAGCAACAAGAACGAATAATTTTAACGATATTTCAATTTTTTTCCTCTTTTTTTCCCTTAATTTTCCTCATTTTATCGATTTATTATCGAAAAAAGCAACAAAAACGAATAATTTTAGCGAAATTTCAATTTTTTTCCTTTTTTTCCCTTAATTTTCCTAATTCTATCGATTTTTATCGAAAAAAGCAACAATAACGAATAATTTTAGCAAAATTTCAATTTTTTTCCTCTTTTTCTTCCTTAATTTTCCTCATATATTCGATTTATTATCGAAAAAAGCAACGAAAACGAAACATTTTAGCGAAATTTCATTTTTTTCCTCTTTTTTTTCCCTTAATTTTCCTCATTATATCGATTTATTATCGAAAAAAGCAACAGAAACGAATAATTTTTGCGAAATTTTATTTTTTTCCCCTTTTTTCCATTAATTTTCTTCATTTAATCGATTTATTATCGAAAAAGCAACAAAATCTAATAATTTTAGCGAAATTTCAATTTTTTTCCTGTTATTTTCCCTTAATTATCCTTATTTTATCGATTTACTATCGTAAAAAGCAACAAAAAGGAATAATTTTAGCGAAATTTCAATTTTTTTCCTCTATTTTCCCTTAATTTTCCTTATCTTATCGATTTTTTACCGAAAAAAGCAACAAAAACGAAAAATTTTAGCAAATAATAATTTCTTCCCTCTTTTTTTCCTTTAATTTTCCTCATTTAATCGATTTATTATCGAAAAAAGCAACAAAAACGAAAAATTTTAGCGAAATATCCATTTTTTTACTCTTTTTTTCCCTTAATTTTCCTTATTTTATCGATTTATTATCGAAAAAAGCAACAAAAACGAAGAATTTTAGCGAAATTTCATTTTTTTCCTCTTTTTTCCCTTAATTTTCCTCATTTTATCGATTTATTATCGAAAAAAGCAGCAAAAACGAATAATTTTTGCGAAATTTCCATTTTTTTCCCTTTTTTCCCTTAATTTTGTTCATTTAATCGATTTATTATCGAAAAAAGCAACAAAATCCAATAATTTTAGCGAAATTTCAATGTTTTTCCTCCTTTTTTCCATTAATTTTCCTAATTTTATCGATTTATTATCGAAAAAAGCAAAAAAAAAGATTAATTTTAGCGAAATTTCAATTTTTTTCCTCTTTTTTTTCCTAAATTTTCCTCATTTTATCGATTTATTATCAAAAAAAGCAACAAAAACGAATAATTTTAGCGAAATTTCAATTTTTTTGCTCTTTTTTCCCTTAATTTTCCTCATTTTATCGATTTATTATTGAAAAAAGCAATAAAAACGAATAATTTTAGCGAAATTTCAATTTTTTTACTCTTTTTTTCCCTTAATTTTCCTCATTTTATCGATTTATTATCAGAAAAAGCAACAAAAACAAATAATTTGAGCGAATTTTCAATTTTTTTCCTCTTTTTTCCCTTAAATTTCCTAATTTTATCGATTTATTAAAAAAAACAACAAAATGGAATAATTTTAGCGAAATTTCAATTTTTTTCCTCTTTTTTTCCCTTAATTTTCCTTACTTTATCGAGATTTGAACGCAAAAAGCAAGAAAAGCGATTAATTTTAGCGAAATTTCAATTTTTTTCCTCTTTTTTTCCCTTAATTTTCCTTATTAGATCGAGATATGACCGAAAAAAGCAAGAAAAACGAATAATTTTAGCGAAATTTCAATTTTTTTCCTCTTTTTTTCCTTCATTCTCCTCATTTAACGAGATTTGACCGAAAAAAGCAAGAAAAACGAATAATTTTAGCAAAATATCAATTTTTATCCTCTTTTTTCCCTTAATTTTCCTTATTTTATCGAGATTTGACCGAAAAAAGCAAGAAAAACGAATAATTTTAGCGAAATTTCAATTTTTATCCTCTTTTTTTTCCCTTAATTTTACTTATTTTATCGAGATTTGACCGAAAAAAGCAAGAAAAACGAATAATCTTAGCGAAATTTCAATTTTTTCCTCTTTTTTTCCCTTAGTTTTCCTTATTTTATCGAGATTTGACCGAAAAAAGCAAGATAAAAAAATAATTTTAGCGAAATTTCAATTTTTTCCTCTTTTTTTCCCTTAATTTTCCTCATTTTATCGATTTATGATTGAAAAAAGCAAAAAAAAAGAATAATTTTAGCAAAATTTCAATTTTTTTCCTCTTTTTTTCCCTTATTTTTCCTTACTTTATCGATTTTTTATCGAAAAAAGCTACAAAAACGAATAATTTTAGCGAAATTTCAATTTTTTTCCTCTTTTTTCCATTAATTTTCCTAATTCTATCGATTTTTTATCGAAAAAAGCAACAGAAACGAATAATTTTTGCGAAATTTTATTTTTTCCCCTTTTTTCCATTAATTTTCTTCATTTAATCGATTTATTATCGAAAAAGCAACAAAATCTAATAATTTTAGCGAAATTTTATTTTTTTCCCCTTTTTTCCATTAATTTTCTTCATTTAATCGATTTATTATCGAAAAAGCAACAAAATCTAATAATTTTAGCGAAATTTCAATTTTTTTCCTGTTATTTTCCCTTAATTATCCTTATTTTATCGATTTACTATCGTAAAAAGCAACAAAAAGGAATAATTTTAGCGAAATTTCAATTTTTTTCCTCTATTTTCCCTTAATTTTCCTTATCTTATCGATTTTTTACCGAAAAAAGCAACAAAAACGAAAAATTTTAGCAAATAATAATTTCTTCCCTCTTTTTTTCCTTTAATTTTCCTCATTTAATCGATTTATTATCGAAAAAAGCAACAAAAACGAAAAATTTTAGCGAAATATCCATTTTTTTACTCTTTTTTTCCCTTAATTTTCCTTATTTTATCGATTTATTATCGAAAAAAGCAACAAAAACGAAGAATTTTAGCGAAATTTCATTTTTTTCCTCTTTTTTCCCTTAATTTTCCTCATTTTATCGATTTATTATCGAAAAAAGCAGCAAAAACGAATAATTTTTGCGAAATTTCCATTTTTTTCCCTTTTTTCCCTTAATTTTGTTCATTTAATCGATTTATTATCGAAAAAAGCAACAAAATCCAATAATTTTAGCGAAATTTCAATGTTTTTCCTCCTTTTTTCCATTAATTTTCCTAATTTTATCGATTTATTATCGAAAAAAGCAAAAAAAAAGATTAATTTTAGCGAAATTTCAATTTTTTTCCTCTTTTTTTTCCTAAATTTTCCTCATTTTATCGATTTATTATCAAAAAAAGCAACAAAAACGAATAATTTTAGCGAAATTTCAATTTTTTTGCTCTTTTTTCCCTTAATTTTCCTCATTTTATCGATTTATTATTGAAAAAAGCAATAAAAACGAATAATTTTAGCGAAATTTCAATTTTTTTACTCTTTTTTTCCCTTAATTTTCCTCATTTTATCGATTTATTATCAGAAAAAGCAACAAAAACAAATAATTTGAGCGAATTTTCAATTTTTTTCCTCTTTTTTCCCTTAAATTTCCTAATTTTATCGATTTATTAAAAAAAACAACAAAATGGAATAATTTTAGCGAAATTTCAATTTTTTTCCTCTTTTTTTCCCTTAATTTTCCTTACTTTATCGAGATTTGAACGCAAAAAGCAAGAAAAGCGATTAATTTTAGCGAAATTTCAATTTTTTTCCTCTTTTTTTCCCTTAATTTTCCTTATTAGATCGAGATATGACCGAAAAAAGCAAGAAAAACGAATAATTTTAGCGAAATTTCAATTTTTTTCCTCTTTTTTTCCTTCATTCTCCTCATTTAACGAGATTTGACCGAAAAAAGCAAGAAAAACGAATAATTTTAGCAAAATATCAATTTTTATCCTCTTTTTTCCCTTAATTTTCCTTATTTTATCGAGATTTGACCGAAAAAAGCAAGAAAAACGAATAATTTTAGCGAAATTTCAATTTTTATCCTCTTTTTTTTCCCTTAATTTTACTTATTTTATCGAGATTTGACCGAAAAAAGCAAGAAAAACGAATAATCTTAGCGAAATTTCAATTTTTTCCTCTTTTTTTCCCTTAGTTTTCCTTATTTTATCGAGATTTGACCGAAAAAAGCAAGATAAAAAAATAATTTTAGCGAAATTTCAATTTTTTCCTCTTTTTTTCCCTTAATTTTCCTCATTTTATCGATTTATGATTGAAAAAAGCAAAAAAAAAGAATAATTTTAGCAAAATTTCAATTTTTTTCCTCTTTTTTTCCCTTATTTTTCCTTACTTTATCGATTTTTTATCGAAAAAAGCTACAAAAACGAATAATTTTAGCGAAATTTCAATTTTTTTCCTCTTTTTTCCATTAATTTTCCTAATTCTATCGATTTTTTATCGAAAAAAGCAACAATAACGAATAATTTTAGCGAAATTTCAATTTTTTTCCTCATTTTCTTCCTTAATTTTCCTCATTTTATCGATTTATTATCGAAAAAAGCAACGAAAACGAAAAATTTTAGCGAATTTTCGATTTTTTTCCCCTTTTTTTCCCTTAATTTTCCTAATTTTATCGATTTATTATCGAAAAAAGCAACAAAAAGAATAATTTTAGCGAAATTTCGATTTTTTTCCTCTTTTTTTCCCTTAATTTTCCTAGATTTGACCGAAAAAAGCAAGAAAAACGAATAATTTTAGCGAAATTTCAATTTTTTTCCTCTTTTTTTCCCTTAATTTTCCTTACTTTATCGATTTTTTATCGAAAAAAGCTACAAAAACGAATAATTTTAGCGAAATTTCAATTTTTTTCCTCTTTTTTCCATTAATTTTCCTAATTCTATCGATTTTTTATCGAATAAAGCAACAATAACGAATAATTTTAGCGAAATTTCAATTTTTTTCCTCATTTTCTTCCTTAATTTTCCTCATTTTATCGATTTATTATCGAAAAAAGCAACGAAAACGAAAAATTTTAGCGAATTTTCGATTTTTTTCCTCTTTTTTTCCCTTAATTTTCCTAATTTTATCGATTCATTATCGAAAAAAGCAACAAAAAGGAATAATTTTAGCGAAATTTCGATTTTTTTCCTCTTTTTTTCCCTTAATTTTCCTAATTTTATCGATTTATTATCGAAAAAAGCAACAAAAAGGAATAATTTTAGCGAAATTTCGATTTTTTTCCTCTTTTTACTTTCTCTATATACGAAGTATAGAGAAAGTATTGTTTTCATGAAAAAAATCGACTTTGAGATTTCAACGGAAATACACGTTTTGGGGTCCCTAGAACACGTTTTGACCATTTTCGGAATGATGTCTGTGTGTATGTGTGTGTGTGTGTGTGTGTGTGTCTGTATGTGTGTGTGTGCTAGTGGGCGCTCTAACGTGAAAACTATTAGTCGTATCAAAACCAAACTTCATATATAGTACTGTTTTGTGTGCTGTCAGAGTTGATTAGTTTTTGGAGTAAAACGGTTGACCGGAAGTCGAGCTTTCTTCATCAAAGCTCATTTCCGGTTCTCAAAATATCTCCATAAATATGATATATTCGTGCATTGTATTACTTATAAAAGTTTTAGATAATGATATTTACTATAACTTTTGTATTTAACATATTTTTGTATCACCGGTTGATTAGGAGTTATTCGTAAATTACTGATAAACCGTAAGTAGCTATTATGTACTTTTTGGGCGATCTTACATTAAAATTAATTGTCGGATCAACACCAAATTTCATATATAGTATTTTGGTTGGTGTGTTTAGAGTTGATTAGTTTTTGGAGCAAATCAGTACAACGGAAGTCGAGCTTCATACTTCAAAGCTCATTTCCGGTTTTCAAAATATCTCAATAAATATGATATTTAGGTATATACTATTATTTATAATAGTTTTAGAAAATAAATTTTGCTATAACTTTTGATTGAAATATATTTTTGTAAAACTGATTTTTTAGGAGATATTCATGAAATACTGATAAACCGGAAGTTACCGATTTTGTACTTCATGAGCACTCTGTGCGCTGTGGGCGAATAGCCATTTCATCGTTTTTCATCGAGCATGTCCCGAAAAACATTATTTATAATGTTTGTGACGTAAAAGATAATATGATATAAATTAATCACTCATCTTCAAAGTTTAGATGGAATACAGAGTTCGAAAATACTTTCGTAGATAAATATTTACATCTTATATATATGGAGAAAGTCATGTGCTGGCCACATCAGATTTTTTTCCCTTAATTTTCCTCATTTTATGGATGTAATATGAAAGAAAGCAACAAAAAAAAATAATTTTAGCGAAGTTTCAATTTTTTTCCTATTTTTTTTCCCTTAGTTTTCCTCATTTTATCGATTTATTATCAGAAAATGCAACAAAAACAAATAATTTGAGCGAAGTTTCAATTTTTTTCCTCTTTTTTCCCTTAATTTTCCTAATTTTATCGATTTATTATCGAAAAAAGCAACAAAATGGAATAATTTTAGCGAAATTTCAATTTTTTTCCTCTTTTTTCCCCAATTTCCCTCAATTTATTGATTCATTATCGAAAAAAGCAACAAAAACGAATAATTTGAGCGAAGTTTCGATTTTTTTCCTCTTTTTTTCCCTTAATTTTCCTCATTTTATCGATTTATTATCGAAAAAAGCAACAAAAACGAATAATATTAGCGAAATATCATTTTTTCTCCTCTTTTTTTCCTTTAATTTTCCTTATTTTATCGATTTTTCATCGAAAAAAGCAACAAAAACGAATAATTTTAGCGAAATTTCAATTTTTTTCCTCTTTTTCTTCCTTAATTTTCCTTATTTTATCGATTTATTATCGAAAAAAGCAACAAGAACGAACAATTTTAGCGATATTTCAATTTTTTTCCTCTTTTTTTCCCTTAATTTTCCTCATTTTATCGATTTATTATCGAAAAAAGCAACAAAAACGAATAATTTTAGCGAAATTTCAATTTTTTTCCTTTTTTTCCCTTAATTTTCCTAATTCTATCGATTTTTTATCGAAAAAAGCAACAATAACGAATAATTTTAGCAAAATTTCAATTTTTTTCCTCTTTTTCTTACTTAATTTTCCTCATATATTCAATTTATTATCGAAAAAAGCAACGAAAACGAAACATTTTAGCGAAATTTCAATTTTTTCCTCTTTTTTTTCCCCTTAATTTTCCTCATTATATCGATTTATTATCGAAAAAAGCAACAGAAACGAATAATTTTTGCGAAATTTTATTTTTTTCCCCTTTTTTCCATTAATTTTCTTCATTTAATCGATTTATTATCGAAAAAGCAACAAAATCTAATAATTTTAGCGAAATTTCAATTTTTTTCCTCTTATTTTCCCTTAATTATCCTAATTTTATCGATTTAGTATCGTAAAAAGCAACAAAAACGAATAATTTGAGCGAAGTTTCGATTTTTTTCCTCTTTTTTTCCCTTAATTTTCCTCATTTTATCGATTTATTATCGAAAAAAGCAACAAAAACGAAAAATTTTAGCGAAATATCCATTTTTTTACTCTTTTTTTCCCTAAATTTTCCTCATTTTATCGATTTATTATCGAAAAAAGCAACAAAAACGAAGAATTTTAGCGAAATTTCATTTTTTTTCCTCTTTTTTCCCTTAATTTTCCTCATTTTATCGATTTATTTTCGAAAAAAGCAGCAAAAACGAATAATTTTTGCGAAATTTCCATTTTTTTCCCCTTTTTTCCCTTAATTTTCTTCATTTAATCGATTTATTATCGAAAAAAGCAACAAAATCCAATAATTTTAGCGAAATTTCAATGTTTTTCCTCTTTTTTTCCATTAATTTTCCTAATTTTATCGATTTATTATCGAAAAAAGCAAAAAAAAGATTAATTTTAGCGAAATTTCAATTTCTTTCCTCTTTTTTTTCCTAAATTTTCCTCATTTTATCGATTTATTATCAAAAAAAAGCAACAAAAACGAATAATTTTAGCGAAATTTCAGTTTTTTTGCTCTTTTTTTCCCTTAATTTTCCTCATTTTATCGATTTATTATTGAAAAAAGCAACAAAAACGAATAATTTTAGCGAAATTTCAATTTTTTTACTCTTTTTTTCCCTTAATTTTCCTCATTTTATCGATTTATTATCAGAAAAAGCAACAAAAACAAATAATTTGAGCGAAATTTCAATTTTTTTCCTCCTTTTTCCCTTAAATTTCCTAATTTTATCGATTTATTAAAAAAAACAACAAAATGGAATAATTTTAGCGAAATTTCAATTTTTTTCCTCTTTTTTTCTCTTAATTTTCCTTACTTTATCGAGATTTGACCGCAAAAAGCAAGAAAAGCGAATAATTTTAGCGAAATTTCAATTTTTTTCCTCTTTTTTTCCCTTAATTTTCCTTATTTTATCGAGATTTGACCGAAAAAAGCAAGAAAAGCGAATAATTTTAGCGAAATTTCAATTTTTTTCCTCTTTTTTTCCTTCATTCTCCTCATTTAACGAGATTTGACCGAAAAAAGCAAGAAAAACGAATAATTTTAGCAAAATATCAATTTTTATCCTCTTTTTTCCCTTAATTTTCCTTATTTTATCGAGATTTGACCGAAAAAAGCAAAAAAAACGAATAATTTTAGCGAAATTTCAATTTTTATCCTCTTTTTTTCCCTTAATTTTACTTATTTTATCGAGATTTGACCGAAAAAAGCAAGAAAAACGAATAATCTTAGCAAAATTTCTATTTTTTTCCTCTTTTTTTCCCTTAGTTTTCCTTATTTTATCGAGATTTGACCAAAAAAAGGAAGATAAAAAAATAATTTTAGCGAAATTTCAATTTTTATCCTCTTTTTTTCCTTTAATTTTCCTTATTTTATCGAGATTTGACCGAAAAAAGCAAGAAAAACGAATAATTTTAGCGAAATTTCAATTTTTTTCCTCTTTTTTTCCCTTAATTTTCCTTATTTTATCGAGATTTGACCGAAAAAAGCAAGAAAAACTAATAATTTTAGCGAAATTTCAATTTTTTTCCTCTTTTTTTCCCTTAATTTTCCTTATTTTATCGAGATTTGACCGAAAAAAGCAAGAAAAACGAATAATTTTATCGAATTATCAATTTTTATCCTCTTTTTTTCCCTTAATTTTCCTTATTTTATCGAGATTTGACCGAAAACAGCAAGAAAATTGAATAATTTTAGCGAAATTTCAATTTTTTCCTCTTTTTTTCCCTTAATTTTCCTCATTTTATCGATTTATGATCGAAAAAAGCAAAAAAAAAGAATAATTTTAGCAAAATTTCAATTTTTTTCCTCTTTTTTTCCCTTATTTTTCCTTACTTTATCGATTTTTTATCGAAAAAAGCTACAAAAACGAATAATTTTAGCGAAATTTCAATTTTTTTCCTCTTTTTTCCATTAATTTTCCTAATTCTATCGATTTTTTATCGAAAAAAGCAACAATAACGAATAATTTTAGCGAAATTTCAATTTTTTTCCTCATTTTCTTCCTTAATTTTCCTCATTTTATCGATTTATTATCGAAAAAAGCAACGAAAACGAAAAATTTTAGCGAATTTTCGATTTTTTTCCCCTTTTTTTCCCTTAATTTTCCTAATTTTATCGATTTATTATCGAAAAAAGCAACAAAAAGAATAATTTTAGCGAAATTTCGATTTTTTTCCTCTTTTTTTCCCTTAATTTTCCTAGATTTGACCGAAAAAAGCAAGAAAAACGAATAATTTTAGCGAAATTTCAATTTTTTTCCTCTTTTTTTCCCTTAATTTTCCTTACTTTATCGATTTTTTATCGAAAAAAGCTACAAAAACGAATAATTTTAGCGAAATTTCAATTTTTTTCCTCTTTTTTCCATTAATTTTCCTAATTCTATCGATTTTTTATCGAATAAAGCAACAATAACGAATAATTTTAGCGAAATTTCAATTTTTTTCCTCATTTTCTTCCTTAATTTTCCTCATTTTATCGATTTATTATCGAAAAAAGCAACGAAAACGAAAAATTTTAGCGAATTATCGATTTTTTTCCTCTTTTTTTCCCTTAATTTTCCTAATTTTATCGATTCATTATCGAAAAAAGCAACAAAAAGGAATAATTTTAGCGAAATTTCGATTTTTTTCCTCTTTTTTTCCCTTAATTTTCCTAATTTTATCGATTTATTATCGAAAAAAGCAACAAAAAGGAATAATTTTAGCGAAATTTCGATTTTTTTCCTCTTTTTACTTTCTCTATATACGAAGTATAGAGAAAGTATTGTTTTCATGAAAAAATTCGACTTTGAGATTTCAACGGAAATACACGTTTTGGGGTCCCTAGAACACGTTTTGACCATTTTCGGAATGATGTCTGTGTGTATGTGTGTGTGTGTGTGTGTGTGTGTGTGTCTGTATGTGTGTGTGTGCTAGTGGGCGCTCTAACGTGAAAACTATTAGTCGTATCAAAACCAAACTTCATATATAGTACTGTTTTGTGTGCTGTCAGAGTTGATTAGTTTTTGGAGTAAAACGGTTGACCGGAAGTCGAGCTTTCTTCATCAAAGCTCATTTCCGGTTCTCAAAATATCTCCATAAATATGATATATTCGTGCATTGTATTACTTATAAAAGTTTTAGATAATGATATTTACTATAACTTTTGTATTTAACATATTTTTGTATCACCGGTTGATTAGGAGTTATTCGTAAATTACTGATAAACCGTAAGTAGCTATTATGTACTTTTTGGGCGATCTTACATTAAAATTAATTGTCGGATCAACACCAAATTTCATATATAGTATTTTGGTTGGTGTGTTTAGAGTTGATTAGTTTTTGGAGCAAATCAGTACAACGGAAGTCGAGCTTCATACTTCAAAGCTCATTTCCGGTTTTCAAAATATCTCAATAAATATGATATTTAGGTATATACTATTATTTATAATAGTTTTAGAAAATAAATTTTGCTATAACTTTTGATTGAAATATATTTTTGTAAAACTGATTTTTTAGGAGATATTCATGAAATACTGATAAACCGGAAGTTACCGATTTTGTACTTCATGAGCACTCTGGGCGCTGTGGGCGAATAGCCATTTCATCGTTTTTCATCGAGCATGTCCCGAAAAACATTATTTATAATGTTTGTGACGTAAAAGATAATATGATATAAATTAATCACTCATCTTCAAAGTTTAGATGGAATACAGAGTTCGAAAATACTTTCGTAGATAAATATTTACATCTTATATATATGGAGAAAGTCATGTGCTGGCCACATCAGATTTTTTTCCCTTAATTTTCCTCATTTTATGGGTGTAATATTAAAGAAAGCAACAAAAACAAATAATTTTAGCGAAGTTTCAATTTTTTTCCTATTTTTTTTCCCTTAATTTTCCTCATTTTATCGATTTATTATCAGAAAAAGCAACAAAAACAAATAATTTGAGCGAAGTTTCAATTTTTTTCCTCTTTTTTCCCTTAATTTTCCTAATTTTATCGATTTATTATCGAAAAAAGCAACAAAATGGGATAATTTTAGCGAAATTTCAATTTTTTTCCTCTTTTTTCCCCAATTTCCCTCAATTTATTGATTCATTATCGAAAAAAGCAACAAAAACGAATAATTTGAGCGAAGTTTCGATTTTTTTCCTCTTTTTTTCCCTTAATTTTCCTCATTTTATCGATTTATTATCGAAAAAAGCAACAAAAACGAATAATATTAGCGAAATATCAATTTTTCTCCTCTTTTTTTCCCTTAATTTTCCTTATTTTATCGATTTTTCATCGAAAAAAGCAACAAAAACGAATAATTTTAGCGAAATTTCAATTTTTTTCCTCTTTTTCTTCCTTAATTTTCCTTATTTTATCGATTTATTATCGAAAAAAGCAACAAGAACGAACAATTTTAGCGATATTTCAATTTTTTTCCTCTTTTTTTCCCTTAATTTTCCTCATTTTATCGATTTATTATCGAAAAAAGCAACAAAAACGAATAATTTTAGCGAAATTTCAATTTTTTTCCTTTTTTTCCCTTAATTTTCCTAATTCTATCGATTTTTTATCGAAAAAAGCAACAATAACGAATAATTTTAGCAAAATTTCAATTTTTTTCCTCTTTTTCTTCCTTAATTTTCCTCATATATTCAATTTATTATCGAAAAGAGCAACGAAAACGAAACATTTTAGCGAAATTTCAATTTTTTCCTCTTTTTTTTCCCTTTAATTTTCCTCATTATATCGATTTATTATCGAAAAAAGCAACAGAAACGAATAATTTTTGCGAAATTTTATTTTTTTCCCCTTTTTTCCATTAATTTTCTTCATTTAATCGATTTATTATCGAAAAAGCAACAAAATCTAATAATTTTAGCGAAATTTCAATTTTTTTCCTCTTATTTTCCCTTAATTATCCTAATTTTATCGATTTAGTATCGTAAAAAGCAACAAAAACGAATAATTTGAGCGAAGTTTCGATTTTTTTCCTCTTTTTTTCCCTTAATTTTCCTCATTTTATCGATTTATTATCGAAAAAAGCAACAAAAACGAAAAATTTTAGCGAAATATCCATTTTTTACTCTTTTTTTCCCTAAATTTTCCTCATTTTATCGATTTATTATCGAAAAAAGCAACAAAAACGAAGAATTTTAGCGAAATTTCATTTTTTTTCCTCTTTTTTCCCTTAATTTTCCTCATTTTATCGATTTATTTTCGAAAAAAGCAGCAAAAACGAATAATTTTTGCGAAATTTCCATTTTTTTCCCCTTATTTCCCTTAATTTTCTTCATTTAATCGATTTATTATCGAAAAAAGCAACAAAATCCAATAATTTTAGCGAAATTTCAATGTTTTTCCTCTTTTTTTCCATTAATTTTCCTAATTTTATCGATTTATTATCGAAAAAAGCAAAAAAAAGATTAATTTTAGCGAAATTTCAATTTCTTTCCTCTTTTTTTTCCTAAATTTTCCTCATTTTATCGATTTATTATCAAAAAAAAGCAACAAAAACGAATAATTTTAGCGAAATTTCAGTTTTTTTGCTCTTTTTTTCCCTTAATTTTCCTCATTTTATCGATTTATTATTGAAAAAAGCAACAAAAACGAATAATTTTAGCGAAATTTCAATTTTTTTACTCTTTTATTCCCTTAATTTTCCTCAATTTATCGATTTATTATCAGAAAAAGCAACAATAACAAATAATTTGAGCGAAATTTCAATTTTTTTCCTCTTTTTTCCCTTAAATTTCCTAATTTTATCGATTTATTAAAAAAAACAACAAAATGGAATAATTTTTGCGAAATTTCAATTTTTTTCCTCTTTTTTTCTCTTAATTTTCCTTACTTTATCGAGATTTGACCGCAAAAAGCAAGAAAAGGGAATAATTTTAGCGAAATTTCAATTTTTTTCCTCTTTTTTTCCCTTAATTTTCCTTATTTTATCGAGATTTGACCGAAAAAAGCAAGAAAAACGAATAATTTTAGCGAAATTTCAATTTTTTTCCTCTTTTTTTCCTTCATTCTCCTCATTTAACGAGATTTGACCGAAAAAAGCAAGAAAAACGAATAATTTTAGCAAAATATCAATTTTTATCCTTTTTTTTTCCTTAATTTTCCTTATTTTATCGAGATTTGACCGAAAAAAGCAAAAAAAACGAATAATTTTAGCGAAATTTCAATTTTTATCCTCTTTTTTTCCCTTAATTTTACTTATTTTATCGAGATTTGACCGAAAAAAGCAAGAAAAACGAATAATCTTAGCAAAATTTCTATTTTTTTCCTCTTTTTTTCCCTTAGTTTTCCTTATTTTATCGAGATTTGACCAAAAAAAGCAAGATAAAAAAATAATTTTAGCGAAATTTCAATTTTTATCCTCTTTTTTTCCTTTAATTTTCCTTATTTTATCGAGATTTGACCGAAAAAAGCAAGAAAAACGAATAATTTTAGCGAAATTTCAATTTTTTTCCTCTTTTTTTCCCTTAATTTTCCTTATTTTATCGAGATTTGACCGAAAAAAGCAAGAAAAACTAATAATTTTAGCGAAATTTCAATTTTTATCCTCTTTTTTTCCCTTAATTATACTTATTTTATCGAGATTTGACCGAAAAAAGCAAGAAAAACGAATAATCTTAGCGAAATTTCAATTTTTTTCCTCTTTTTTTCCCTTAGTTTTCCTTATTTTATCGAGATTTGACCGAAAACAGCAAGAAAATTGAATAATTTTAGCGAAATTTCAATTTTTTTCCTCTTTTTTTCCCTTAATTTTCCATATTTTATCGAGATTTGACCAAAAAAGCAAGAAAAACGAATAATTTTAGCGAAATTTCAATTTTTATCCTCTTTTTTTCCCTTAATTTTCCTTATTTTATCGAGATTTGACCGAAAAAAGCAAGAAAAACGAATAATTTTAGCGAAATATCAATTTCTAACCTCTTTATTCCCTTAATTTTCTTTATTTTATCGAGATTTCACCGAAAAAAGCAAGAAAAACGAATAATTTTAGCGAAATTTCAAATTTTTTCCTCTTTTTTTTCCTTATTTTATCGAGATTTGACCGAAAAAAGCAAGAAAAACGAATAATTTTAGCGAAATTTCAATTTTTTTCCTCTTTTTTTCCCTTAATTTTCCTTATTTTATCGAGATTTGACCAATAAAAGCAAGAAAAACGAATAATTTTATCGAAATATCAATTTTTTTCCTCTTTTCTTCCTTCATTCTCCTCATTTAACGAGATTTGACCGAAAAAAGCAAGAAAAACGAATAATTTTAGCTAAATTTCAATTTTTATCCTCTTTTTTCCCTTAATTTTCCTTATTTTATCGAGATTTGACCGAAAAAGCAAGAAAAACGAATAATTTTAGCGAAATTTCAATTTTTTTTTCTTTTTTCTTCCTTCATTCTCCTCATTTAACGAGATTTGACCGAAAAAAGCTAGAAAAACGAATAATTTTAGCTAAATATCAATTTTTATCCTCTTTTTACCCTTAATTTTCCTTATTTTATCGAGATTTGACCGAAAAAAGCAAGAAAAACGAATAATTTTAGTGAAATTTCAATTTTTTTCCTCTTTTCTTCCTTCATTCTCCTCATTTAACGAGATTTGACCGAAAAAAGCAAGAAAAACGAATAATTTTAGCTAAATTTCAATTTTTATCCTCTTTTTTCCCTTAATTTTCCTAATTTTATCGAGATTTGACCGAAAAAAACAAGAAAAACGAATAATTTTAGCGAAATTTCAATTTTTTTCCTCTTTTTTTCCCTTAGTTTTCCTTATTTTATCGAGATTTGACCGAAAAAAGCAAGATAAAAAAATAATTTTAGCGAAATTTCAATTTTTATCCTCTTTTTTTCCTTTAATTTTCCTTTATTTATCGAGATTTGGCCGAAAAAAGCAAGAAAAACGAATAATTTTAGCGAAATTTCAATCTTTTTCCTCTTTTTTTCCCTTAATTTTCCTTATTTTATCGAGATTTGACCGAAAAAAGCAAGAAAAATGAATAATTTTAGCGAAATTTCAATTTTTTTCCTCTTTTTTCCCCTTAATTTTCCTTATTTTATCGAGATTTGACCGAAAAAAGCATGAAAAACGAATAATTTTAGCGAAATTTCAATTTTTTGCATCTTTTTTTCCTTTAATTTTCCTTACTTACCGAGATTTGACCGAAAAAAGCAAGAAAAACCAATAGTTTTATCGAAATATCAATTTTTATCCTCTTTTCTCCCTTAATTTTCCTTATTTTATCGAGATTTGACCGAAAAAAGTAAGAAAAACGAATAATTTTAGCGAAATTTAAATTTTTTTTCTCTTTTTTTTCCCTTAATTTTCCTTATTTTATCGAGATTTCACCGAAAAAAGCAAGAAAAACGAGTAATTTTAGCGAAATTTCAATTTTTTTCATCTTTTTTTCCCTTAATTTTCCTTATTTTATCGAGATTTGACCGAAAAAAGCAAGAAAAACGAATAATTTTTGCGAAATTTCAATTTTTTTCATCTTTTTTCCCTTAATTTTCCTTATTTTATCGAGATTTGACCGAAATAAGCAAGAAAAACGAATAATTTTAGCGAAATTTCAATTTTTTTCCTCATTTTTCCTTCATTCTCCTCATTTAACGAGATTTGACCGAAAAAAGCAAGAAAAACGAATAATTTTATCGAAATATCAATTTTTATCCTCTTTTTTTCCCTTAATTTTCCTTATTTTATCGAGATTTGACCGAAAAAAGCAAGAAAAACGAATAATTTTAGCGAAATTTCAATTTTTTTCCTCTTTTTTTCCCTTAATTTTTCTTATTTTATCGAGATTTGACCGAAAAAAGCAAGAAAAACGAATAATTTTAGCGAAATTTCAATTTTTTCCCTCTTTTTTTCCCTTAATTTTCCTTATTTTATCGAGATTTTACCGAAAAAAGCAAGAAAAACGAGTAATTTTATCGAAATTTCAATTTTTTTCATCTTTTTTTCCCTTAATTTTGCTTATTTTATCGAGATTTGACCGAAAAAAGCAAGAAAAACGAATAATTTTTAGCGAAATTTCAATTTTTTTCCTCTTTTTTCCCTTAATTTTCCTTATTTTATCGAGATTTGTCCGAAAAAAGCAAGAAAAATGAATAATTTTGCGAAATTTCCATTTCTTTCATCTTTTTTCCCTTAATTCTCCTTATTTTATCGAGATTTGACCGAAAAAAGCAAGAAAAACGAATAATTTTAGCGAAATTTCAATTTTGTTCCTCTTTTTTTCCCTTAATTTTCCTTATTTTATCGAGATTTGACCGAAAAAAGCAAGAAAAACGAATAATTTTATCGAAATATCAATTTTTATCCTCTTTTTTTCCCTTAATTTTTCTTATTTTATCGAGATTTGACCGAAAACAGCAAGAAAATTGAATAATTTTAGCGAAATTTCAATTTTTTTCCTCTTTTTTTCCCTTAATTTTCCATATTTTATCGAGATTTGACCAAAAAAGCATGAAAAACGAATAATTTTAGCGAAATTTCAATTTTTATCATCTTTTTTTCCCTTAATTTTCCATATTTTATCGAGATTTGACCGAAAAAAGCAAGAAAAACGAATAATTTTAGCGAAATTTCAATTTTTTTCCTCTTTTTTTCCCTTAATTTTCCTTATTTTATCGAGATTTGACCGAAAAAAGCAAGAAAAACGAATAATTTTAGCGTAATTTCAATTTTTTTCCTCTTTTTTCCTTCATTCTCCTCATTGAACGAGATTTCACCGAAAAAAGCAAGAAAAACGAATAATTTTAGCGATATTTCAAATTTTTTCCTCTTTTTTTTCCTTATTTTATCGAGATTTGACCGAAAAAAGCAAGAAAAACGAATAATTTTAGCGAAATTTCAATTTTTTTCCTCTTTTTTTCCCTTAATTTTCCTTATTTTATCGAGATTTGACCAATAAAAGCAAGAAAAACGAATAATTTTAGCGAAATATCAATTTTATCATCTTTTATCCCTTGATTTTCCTTATTTTATCGAGATTTGACCGAAAAAAGCAAGAAAAACGAATAATTTTAGCGAAATTTCAAATTTTTTCCTCTTTTTTTCCCTTAATTTTCCTTATTTTATCGAGATTTGACCGAAAAAAGCAAGATAAAAAAGTAATTTTAGCGAAATTTCCATTTTTATCCTCTTTTTTTCCTTTAATTTTCCTTTATTTATCGAGATATGACAGAAAAAAGCAAGAAAAACGAATAATTTAAGGGAAATTTCAATCTTTTTCCTCTTTTTTTCCCTTAATTTTCCTTATTTTATCGAGATTTGACCGAAAAAAGCAAGAAAAACGAATAATTTAAGCGAAATTTCAATTTTTTTCCTCTTTTTTTCCCTTAATTTTCCTTATTTTATCGAGATTTGACCGAAAAAAGCAAGAAAAACGAATAATTTTAGCGTAATTTCAATTTTTTTCCTCATTTTTTCCTTCATTCTCCTCATTTAACGAGATTTCACCGAAAAAAGCAAGAAAAACGAATAATTTTAGCGAAATATCAATTTTTAACCTCTTTATTCCCTTAATTTTCTTTATTTTATCGAGATTTCGCCGAAAAAAGCAAGAAAAACGAATAATTTTAGCGAAATATCAATTTTTATCCTCTTTTTTCCCTTAATTTTCCTTATTTTATCGAGATTTGACCGAAAAAAGCATGAAAAACGAATAATTTTAGCGAAATTTCAATTTTTTGCATCTTTTTTTCCCTTAATTTTCCTTACTTTCCTAGATTTGACCGAAAAAAGCAAGAAAAACCAATAGTTTTATCGAAATATCAATTTTTATCCTCTTTTCTCCCTTAATTTTCCTTATTTTATCGAGATTTGACCGAAAAAAGTAAGAAAAACGAATAATTTTAGCGAAATTTAAATTTTTTTCCTCTTTTTTTTCCCTTAATTTTCCTTATTTTATCGAGATTTGACCGAAAAAAGCAAGAAAAACGAGTAATTATAGCGAAATTTCAATTTTTTTCATCTTTTTTCCCTTAATTTTGTTTATTTTATCGAGATTTGAACGAAAAAAGCAAGAAAAACAAATAATTTTAGCGAAATTTCCATTTTTTTCATCTTTTTTTTCCCTTAATTTTCCTTATTTTATCGAGATTTGACCGAAATAAGCAAGAAAAACGAATAATTTTAGCGAAATTTCAATTTTTTCCTCATTTTTCCTTCATTCTCCTCATTTAACGAGATTTGACCGAAAAAAGCAAGAAAAACGAATAATTTTATCGAAATATCAATTTTTATCCTCTTTTTTTCCCTTAATTTTCCTTATTTTATCGAGATTTGACCGAAAAAAGCAAGAAAAACGAATAATTTTAGCGAAATTTCAATTTTTTCCCTCTTTTTTTCCCTTAATTTTGCTTATTTTATCGAGATTTGACCGAAAAAAGCAAGAAAAACGAATAATTTTAGCGAAATTTCAATTTTTTTCCTCTTTTTTCCCTTAATTTTCCTTATTTTATCGAGATTTGTCCGAAAAAAGCAAGAAAAATGAATAATTTTGCGAAATTTCCATTTTTTTCATCTTTTTTCCCTTAATTCTCCTTATTTTATCGAGATTTGACCGAAAAAAGCAAGAAAAACGAATAATTTTAGCGAAATTTCAATTTTTTTCCTCTTTTTTTCCCTTAATTTTCCTTATTTTATCGAGATTTGACCGAAAAAAGCAAGAAAAACGAATAATTTTATCGAAATATCAATTTTTATCCTCTTTTTTTCCCTTAATTTTCCTTATTTTATCGAGATTTGACCGAAAAAAGCAAGAAAAACGAATAATTTTAGCGAAATTTCAATTTTTTTCCTCATCTTTTCCTTCATTCTCCTCATTTACCGAGATTTGACCGAAAAAAGCAAGAAAAACGAATAATTTTATCGAAATATCAATTTTTATCCACTTTTTTTCCCTTAATTTTCCTTATTTTATCGAGATTTGACCGAAAACAGCAAGAAAATTGAATAATTTTAGCGAAATTTAAATTTTTTTCCTCTTTTTTTCCTTTAATTTTCCATATTTTATCGAGATTTGACCAAAAAAGCAAGAAAAACGAATAATTTTAGCGAAATTTCAATTTTTATCCTCTTTTTTTCCCTAAATTTTCCATATTTTATCGAGATTTGACCGAAAAAAGCAAGAAAAACGAATAATTTTAGCGAAATTTCAATTTTTTTCCTCTTTTTTTCCCTTAATTTTCCTTATTTATCGACATTTGACCGAAAAAAGCAAGAAAAACGAATAATTTTAGCGTAATTTCAATTTTTTTCCTCTTTTTTTCCTTCATTCTCCTCATTGAACGAGATTTCACCGAAAAAAGCAAGAAAAACGAATAATTTTAGCGTAATTTCAAATTTTTTCCTCTTTTTTTTCCTTATTTTATCGAGATTTGACCGAAAAAAGCAAGAAAAACGAATAATTTTAGCGAAATTTCAATTTTTTTCCTCTTTTTTTCCCTTAATTATCGTTATTTTATCGAGATTTGACCAATAAAAGCAAGTAAAACGAATAATTTTAGCGAAATATCAATTTATCAGCTTTTATCCCTTGATTTTCCTTATTTTATCGAGATTTGACCGAAAAAAGCAAGAAAAACGAATAATTTTAGCGAAATTTCAATTTTTTTCCTCTTTTGATCCCTTAAATTTCCTTATTTTATGGAGATCTGACCGAAAAAAGCAATAAAAACGAATAATTTTAGCGAAATTTCGATTTTTTTCCTTTTTTTCCCTTAATTTTCCTAATTTTATCGAGATTTGACCGAAAAAAGCAAGAAAAACGAATAATTTTAGCGAAATTTCAATTTTTTTCCTTTTTTTTTCCTTCATTCTCCTCATTTAACGAGATTTCACCGAAAAAAGCAAGAAAAACGAATAATTTTAGCGAAATATCAATTTTTAACCTCTTTATTCCCTTAATTTTCTTTATTTTATCGAGATTTCACCGAAAAAAGCAAGAAAAACGAATAATTTTAGCGAAATATCAATTTTTATCCTCTTTTTTCCCTTAATTTTCCTTATTTTATCGAGATTTGACCGAAAAAAGCAAGAAAAACGAATAATTTTAGCGAAATTTCAATTTTTTTCCTCTTTTTTTCTCTAAATTTTCCTTATTTTATCGAGATGTGACCGAAAAAAGCATGAAAAACGAATAATTTTAGCGAAGTTTCAATTTTTTTCCTCTTTTTTTCCCTTAATTTTCCTTACTTTATCGAGATTTGACCGCAAAAAGGAAGAAAAACGAATAATTTTAGCGAAATTTCAATTTTTTTCCTCTTTTTTTCCCCTTAATTTTCCTTATTTTATCGAGATTTGACCGAAAAAAGCAAGAAAAATGAATAATTTTAGCGAAATTTCAATTTTTTCCTCTTATTTTCCCTTAATTTTCCTTATTTTATCGAGATTTGACCGAAAAAAGCATGAAAAACGAATAATTTTAGCGAAATTTATATTTTTTCCTTCTTTTTTTCCCTTAATTTTCCTTACTTACCGAGATTTGACCGAAAAAAGCAAGAAAACCAATAGTTTTATCGAAATATCAATTTTTATCCTCTTTTTTCCCTTAATTTTCCTTATTTTATCGAGATTTGACCGAAAAAAGTAAGAAAAACGAATAATTTTAGCAAAATTTAAATTTTTATCCTCTTTTTTCCCTTAATTTTCCTTATTTTATCGAGATTTGACCGAAAAAAGCATGAAAAACGAATAATTTTAGCGAAATTTCAATTATTTGCATCTTTTTTTCCCTTAATTTTCCTTACTTACCGAGATTTGACCGAAAAAAGAAAGAAAAACCAATAGTTTTATCGAAATATCAATTTTTATCCTCTTTTCTCCCTTAATTTTCCTTATTTTATCGAGATTTGACCGAAAAAAGCAAGAAAAATGAATAATTTTAGCGAAATTTCAATTTTTTTCGTCTTTTTTTCCCTTAATTTTCCTTATTTTATCGAGATTTGACCGAAAAAAGCATGAAAAACGAATAATTTTAGCGAAATTTCAATTTTTTGCATCTTTTTTTCACTTAATTTTCCTTACTTACCGAGATTTGACCGAAAAAAGCAAGAAAAACCAATAGTTTTATCGAAATATCAATTTTTATCCTCTTTTCTCCCTTAATTTTCCTTATTTTATCGAGATTTGACCGAAAAAAGTAAGAAAAACGAATAATTTTAGCGAAATTTAAATTTTTTTCCACTTTTTTTTCCCTTAATTTTCCTTATTTTATCGAGATTTGACCGAAAAAAGCAAGAAAAACGAGTAATTTTAGCGAAATTTCAATTTTTTTCATCTTTTTTTCCCTTAATTTTGCTTATTTTATCGAGATTTGACCGAAAAAAGCAAGAAAAACAAATAATTTTAGCGAAATTTCAATTTTTTTCCTCTTTTTTTCCCTTAATTTTCCTTATTTTATCGAGATTTGACCGAAAAAAGCAAGAAAAACGAATAATTTTTGCGAAATTTCCATTTTTTTCATCTTTTTTTCCCTTAATTTTCCTTATTTTATCGAGATTTGACCGAAAAAAGCAAGAAAAACGAATAATTTTAGCGAAATTTCAATTTTTGTCCTCATTTTTTCCTTCATTCTCCTCATTTAACGAGATTTGACCGAAAAAAGCAAGAAAAACGAATAATTTTATCGAAATATCAATTTTTATCCTCTTTTTTTCCCTTAATTTTCCTTATTTTATCGAGATTTGACCGAAAAAAGCAAGAAAAACGAATAATTTTAGCGAAATTTCAATTTTTTTCCTCTTTTTTTCCCTTAATTTTCCTTATTTTATCGAGATTTGACCGAAAAAAGCAAGAAAAACGAATAATTTTAGCGAAATTTCAATTTTTTCCCTTAATTTTCCTTATTTTATCGAGATTTGACCGAAAAAAGCAAGAAAAACGAGTAATTTTAGCGAAATTTCAATTTTTTTCATCTTTTTTTCCCTTAATTTTGCTTATTTTATCGAGATTTGACCGAAAAAAGCAAGAAAAACGAATAATTTTATCGAAATTTAAATTTTTTTCCTCTTTTTTCCCTTAATTTTCCTTATTTTATCGAGATTTGACCGAAAAAAACAAGAAAAACGAATAATTTTAGCGAAATATCAATTTTTTTCCTCATTTTTTCCTTCATTCTCCTCATTTAACAAGATTTGACCGAAAAAAGCAAGAAAAACGAATAATTTTATCGAAATATCAATTTTTATCCTCTTTTTTTCCCTTAATTTTCCTTATTTTATCGAGATTTGACCGAAAAAAGCAAGAAAAACGAATAATTTTAGCGAAATTTCAATTTTTTTCCTCTTTTTTTCCCTTAATTTTTAATTATTTCTTCGAGATTTGACCGAAAAAAGCAAGAAAAACGAATAATTTTAGCGAAATTTCAATTTTTTTCCTCTTTTTTTCCCTAAATTTTCCTTATTTTATCGAGATGTGACCGAAAATAGCATGAAAAACGAATAATTTTAGCGAAGTTTCAATTTTTTTCCTCTTTTTTTCCCTTAATTTTCCTTACTTTATCGAGATTTGACCGCAAAAAGGAAGAAAAACGAATAATTTTAGCGAAATTTCAATTTTTTTCCTCTTTTTTTCCCTTAATTTTCCTTATTTTATCGAGATTTGACCGAAAAAAGCAAGAAAAATGAATAATTTTAGCGAAATATCAATTTTTATCCTCTTTTTTCCCTTAATTTTCCTTACTTACCGAGATTTGACCGAAAAAAGCAAGAAAAACCAGTAGTTTTATCGAAATATCAATTTTTATTCTCTTTTCTCCCTTAATTTTCCTTATTTTATCGAGATTTGACCGAAAAAAGTAAGAAAAACGAATAATTTTAGCGAAATTTCAAATTTTTTCCTCTTTTTTTCCCCTTAATTTTCCTTATTTTATCGAGATTTGACCGAAAAAAGCAAGAAAAATGAATAATTTTAGCGAAATTTCAATTTTTTCCTCTTATTTTCCCTTAATTTTCCTTATTTTATCGAGATTTGACCGAAAAAAGCATGAAAAACGAATAATTTTAGCGAAATTTATATTTTTTCCTTCTTTTTTTCCCTTAATTTTCCTTACTTACCGAGATTTGACCGAAAAAAGCAAGAAAACCAATAGTTTTATCGAAATATCAATTTTTATCCTCTTTTTTCCCTTAATTTTCCTTATTTTATCGAGATTTGACCGAAAAAAGTAAGAAAAACGAATAATTTTAGCAAAATTTAAATTTTTATCCTCTTTTTTCCCTTAATTTTCCTTATTTTATCGAGATTTGACCGAAAAAAGCATGAAAAACGAATAATTTTAGCGAAATTTCAATTTTTTGCATCTTTTTTTCCCTTAATTTTCCTTACTTACCGAGATTTGACCGAAAAAAGAAAGAAAAACCAATAGTTTTATCAAAATATCAATTTTTATCCTCTTTTCTCCCTTAATTTTCCTTATTTTATCGAGATTTGACCGAAAAAAGCAAGAAAAATGAATAATTTTAGCGAAATTTCAATTTTTTTCCTCTTTTTTTCCCTTAATTTTCCTTATTTTATCGAGATTTGACCGAAAAAAGCATGAAAAACGAATAATTTTAGCGAAATTTCAATTTTTTGCATCTTTTTTTCACTTAATTTTCCTTACTTACCGAGATTTGACCGAAAAAAGCAAGAAAAACCAATAGTTTTATCGAAATATCAATTTTTATCCTCTTTTCTCCCTTAATTTTCCTTATTTTATCGAGATTTGACCGAAAAAAGTAAGAAAAACGAATAATTTTAGCGAAATTTAAATTTTTTTCCACTTTTTTTTCCCTTAATTTTCCTTATTTTATCGAGATTTGACCGAAAAAAGCAAGAAAAACGAGTAATTTTAGCGAAATTTCAATTTTTTTCATCTTTTTTTCCCTTAATTTTGCTTATTTTATCGAGATTTGACCGAAAAAAGCAAGAAAAACAAATAATTTTAGCGAAATTTCAATTTTTTTCCTCTTTTTTTCCCTTAATTTTCCTTATTTTATCGAGATTTGACCGAAAAAAGCAAGAAAAACGAATAATTTTTGCGAAATTTCCATTTTTTTCATCTTTTTTTCCCTTAATTTTCCTTATTTTATCGAGATTTGACCGAAAAAAGCAAGAAAAACGAATAATTTTAGCGAAATTTCAATTTTTGTCCTCATTTTTTCCTTCATTCTCCTCATTTAACGAGATTTGACCGAAAAAAGCAAGAAAAACGAATAATTTTATCGAAATATCAATTTTTATCCTCTTTTTTTCCCTTAATTTTCCTTATTTTATCGAGATTTGACCGAAAAAAGCAAGAAAAACGAATAATTTTAGCGAAATTTCAATTTTTTTCCTCTTTTTTTCCCTTAATTTTCCTTATTTTATCGAGATTTGACCGAAAAAAGCAAGAAAAACGAATAATTTTAGCGAAATTTCAATTTTTTCCCTTAATTTTCCTTATTTTATCGAGATTTGACCGAAAAAAGCAAGAAAAACGAGTAATTTTAGCGAAATTTCAATTTTTTTCATCTTTTTTTCCCTTAATTTTGCTTATTTTATCGAGATTTGACCGAAAAAAGCAAGAAAAACGAATAATTTTATCGAAATTTAAATTTTTTTCCTCTTTTTTCCCTTAATTTTCCTTATTTTATCGAGATTTGACCGAAAAAAACAAGAAAAACGAATAATTTTAGCGAAATATCAATTTTTTTCCTCATTTTTTCCTTCATTCTCCTCATTTAACAAGATTTGACCGAAAAAAGCAAGAAAAACGAATAATTTTATCGAAATATCAATTTTTATCCTCTTTTTTTCCCTTAATTTTCCTTATTTTATCGAGATTTGACCGAAAAAAGCAAGAAAAACGAATAATTTTAGCGAAATTTCAATTTTTTTCCTCTTTTTTTCCCTTAATTTTTAATTATTTCTTCGAGATTTGACCGAAAAAAGCAAGAAAAACGAATAATTTTAGCGAAATTTCAATTTTTTTCCTCTTTTTTTCCCTAAATTTTCCTTATTTTATCGAGATGTGACCGAAAATAGCATGAAAAACGAATAATTTTAGCGAAGTTTCAATTTTTTTCCTCTTTTTTTCCCTTAATTTTCCTTACTTTATCGAGATTTGACCGCAAAAAGGAAGAAAAACGAATAATTTTAGCGAAATTTCAATTTTTTTCCTCTTTTTTTCCCTTAATTTTCCTTATTTTATCGAGATTTGACCGAAAAAAGCAAGAAAAATGAATAATTTTAGCGAAATATCAATTTTTATCCTCTTTTTTCCCTTAATTTTCCTTACTTACCGAGATTTGACCGAAAAAAGCAAGAAAAACCAGTAGTTTTATCGAAATATCAATTTTTATTCTCTTTTCTCCCTTAATTTTCCTTATTTTATCGAGATTTGACCGAAAAAAGTAAGAAAAACGAATAATTTTAGCGAAATTTCAAATTTTTTCCTCTTTTTTTCCCCTTAATTTTCCTTATTTTATCGAGATTTGACCGAAAAAAGCAAGAAAAATGAATAATTTTAGCGAAATTTCAATTTTTTCCTCTTATTTTCCCTTAATTTTCCTTATTTTATCGAGATTTGACCGAAAAAAGCATGAAAAACGAATAATTTTAGCGAAATTTATATTTTTTCCTTCTTTTTTTCCCTTAATTTTCCTTACTTACCGAGATTTGACCGAAAAAAGCAAGAAAAACCAATAGTTTTATCGAAATATCAATTTTTATCCTCTTTTTTCCCTTAATTTTCCTTATTTTATCGAGATTTGACCGAAAAAAGTAAGAAAAACGAATAATTTTAGCAAAATTTAAATTTTTATCCTCTTTTTTCCCTTAATTTTCCTTATTTTATCGAGATTTGACCGAAAAAAGCATGAAAAACGAATAATTTTAGCGAAATTTCAATTTTTTGCATCTTTTTTTCCCTTAATTTTCCTTACTTACCGAGATTTGACCGAAAAAAGCAAGAAAAACCAATAGTTTTATCGAAATATCAATTTTTATCCTCTTTTCTCCCTTAATTTTCCTTATTTTATCGAGATTTGACCGAAAAAAGCAAGAAAAATGAATAATTTTAGCGAAATTTCAATTTTTTTCCTCTTTTTTTCCCTTAATTTTCCTTATTTTATCGAGATTTGACCGAAAAAAGCATGAAAAACGAATAATTTTAGCGAAATTTCAATTTTTTGCATCTTTTTTTCCCTTAATTTTCCTTACTTACCGAGATTTGACCGAAAAAAGCAAGAAAAACCAATAGTTTTATCGAAATATCAATTTTTATCCTCTTTTCTCCCTTAATTTTCCTTATTTTATCGAGATTTGACCGAAAAAAGTAAGAAAAACGAATAATTTAGCGAAATTTAAATTTTTTTCCACTTTTTTTTCCCTTAATTTTCCTTATTTTATCGAGATTTGACCGAAAAAAGCAAGAAAAACGAGTAATTTTAGCGAAATTTCAATTTTTTTCATCTTTTTTTCCCTTAATTTTGCTTATTTTATCGAGATTTGACCGAAAAAAGCGAGAAAAACAAATAATTTTAGCGAAATTTCAATTTTTTTCCTCTTTTTTTCCCTTAATTTTCCTTATTTTATCGAGATTTGACCGAAAAAAGCAAGAAAAACGAATAATTTTTGCGAAATTTCCATTTTTTTCATCTTTTTTTCCCTTAATTTTCCTTATTTTATCGAGATTTGACCGAAAAAAGCAAGAAAAACGAATAATTTTAGCGAAATTTCAATTTTTGTCCTCATTTTTTCCTTCATTCTCCTCTTTTAACGAGATTTGACCGAAAAAAGCAAGAAAAACGAATAATTTTATCGAAATATCAATTTTTATCCTCTTTTTTTCCCTTAATTTTCCTTATTTTATCGAGATTTGACCGAAAAAAGCAAGAAAAACGAATAATTTTAGCGAAATTTCAATTTTTTTCCTCTTTTTTTCCCTTAATTTTCCTTATTTTATCGAGATTTGACCGAAAAAAGCAAGAAAAACGAATAATTTTAGCGAAATTTCAATTTTATCCCTTAATTTTCCTTATTTTATCGAGATTTGACCGAAAAAAGCAAGAAAAACGAGTAATTTTAGCGAAATTTCAATTTTTTTCATCTTTTTTTCCCTTAATTTTGCTTATTTTATCGAGATTTGACCGAAAAAAGCAAGAAAAACGAATAATTTTATCGAAATTTAAATTTTTTCCTCTTTTTTCCCTTAATTTTCCTTATTTTATCGAGATTTGACCGAAAAAAATAAGAAAAACGAATAATTTTAGCGAAATATCAATTTTTTTCCTCATTTTTTCCTTCATTCTCCTCATTTAACAAGATTTGACCGAAAAAAGCAAGAAAAACGAATAATTTTATCGAAATATCAATTTTTATTCTCTTTTTTTCCCTTAATTTTCCTTATTTTATCGAGATTTGACCGAAAAAAGCAAGAAAAACGAATAATTTTAGCGAAATTTCAATTTTTTTCCTCCCTTTTTCCTTTAATTTTCCTTATTTCTTCGAGATTTGACCGAAAAAAGCAAGAAAAACGAATAATTTTAGCGAAATTTCAATTTTTTTTCGTCTTTTTTTCCCTTAATTTTCCTTATTTTATCGAGATTTGAACGAAAAAAGCAAGAAAAAACGAATAATTTTAGCGAAATTGCAATTTTGTCTTCTTTTTTTCCCTTTATTTTCCTTATTTTATCGAGACTTGACCGAAAAAAAAAGAAAAACGAATAATTTTAGCGAAATTTCAATTTTCTACATCTTTTTTTCCCTTAATTTTCCTTATTTTATCGAGATTTGACCGAAAAAAGCAAGAAAAACGAATAATATTAGCGAAATTTCAATTTTTTTCCTCTTTTATTCCTTCATTCTCCTCATTTAACGAGATTTGACCGAAAAAAGCAAGTAAAACGAATAATTTTCGCGGAATATCAATTTTTATCCTCTTTTTTCCCTTAATTTTCCTTATTTTATCGAGATTTCATCGAAAAAAGCAAGAAAAACGAATAATGTTAGCGATATTTCAATTTGTTTCCTCTTTTTTTCTCTAAATTTTCCTTATTTTATCGAGATTTGACCGAAAAAAGCAAGAAAAACGAATAATTTTAGCGAAATTTCAATTTTTTTCCTCTTTTTTTCCCTTAATTTTCCTTATTTTATCGAGATTTGACCGAAAAAGCAAGAAAAACATATATTTTTCGCGAAATTTCAATTTTTTTCCTCTTTTTTTCCTTCATCCTCCTCATTTAACGAGATTTGATCGAGAAAAGCAAGAAAAA
>CANPUZ010000386.1:0-38919 GCA_947579665.1 Sympetrum striolatum
TCCCTGTGGAACATCAGATGTGACGCAAACCTCATCAGATAACTTATCATCCAACTTGCTGCGATCTGTTTCCGAGAAATGACCTTATCCATTCAACAACTTTTCTGTTAATCCTGTAAGCCAGTGGTTCCCAACCTTTTTCAGTTGGTGACCCAGCTTTCCTTATTGGAATAACTCCATGGTCCATCGGTCAATGGTGGATTAAAAAACCTTATTTGTATCGTATCCTGTGTGACTGTGTGAGTCATCTGGGAGGAAAGAAGTGGATCTGTTGTATGCACCAGATGCCAAAAGTAAGAACCAAGAAAGAAATCAAAACACAATTCGATTTGTTTTGATTTTTTAATCTTTTCTGATGGTTTATTCGATGGTTTCTGATAGTCTCAGGATTAAGTCACGACCCACCTATAACCCTTCTGCAATCCACCCGTTGAGAACTGCTACCGTAAGCCATCAACTTATGTACATATTTCTTTTACATGTGATACTCGATAGAAAGCTTTTCTGAGATCAGGAAATATGGTATCTGTTCTTATAACCTTATAAGCTGCTTTAACCAAGGGCGTCGCCAGGGGGGGCAGGGGGGGGGCAGCTGCCCCCCCCTGGAGACCCATTCGTATTTTGGTTCGGGATGTGTTGTAGAAACAATTTTTAGGCACGAGCGTATTTGAAAAGAATTTAGACCCAAAACAAAGTCAAGTGTTGGCACGTGAAAACACCAGTGATGGGAAAAGTACTTCCTCGTAGGAAATTCATTTATACCTCCAGCGCAGCAAAAATATTTAAACAATACTTTGTAGTAGAGTCCTTCGCCCCTTCCCTCCCAAGAGAAGAAAAGTTCGGTTTCAGGGTGAACAAGGTAGTTAGAACTGCCTCTCGATGCGATCAGAGCGCGAGGATATGCGATTATGTCCTCTCTCTCAAACTACCTTGAGTATCGTCCGACAATCGCCGGCAGAAGACAAAGGATTCAGTTTTTGTTCGTTTTTCCCTCAAAATGGACATAAGAAAGTTTTGCGGTATTTTGCAAATAGGCCCAAGCAGTGGCGCAGCGAGGGCGGAAGTTCAGGGGTACAAACCCCCCCCCCCCCCCAAGAAGTCCTATGACTTGCTTTGCATGCCAGTAAATATGGCTCCGATTACAGCTAAGTTGATGTTTTCGGTTGCAGAGCAGGTCTAGAGCCGACATCGATATCAATGGGACGCTACGAGTGTTTCGCACACAATGTTCAAGGCATGCACTTCTTAACCATATCCTTTTGTTAGATGATCACACCATAAGATAAGATTCCCATGAGAAGAATTGATAAAACGCTCAGTTAGATCTTCTGCATGTGACAGTTTTGAGGATTCAAAGCTAGGCTCATGAATAGTGCTTTTGAGAAATTCACAGGGAACAGTTCGAAGGAGAGTTTAGTTTGGATTTCATAAGGTACAGATGGACATCCGAAATTTTTTTTCACAGTCCGCTAATAGCTCGAGGCCTCTATCGGGAGAACGTAAGGTAATGTCTATGTAGTTTTTTGTAAAATGACCATTATTAAATGCATAAATTAGGATTGTATTATTTTAGGGCTGTTATCGGAGGGCACATCTTAAGATGAGTTAGCGACAATTGCAAAGTTACTTGTTCCTTTATTAAGCATTCTGGACGATTAAAAGTCTGTACAGTAGGCTCTTCATTACTCGGGATGATATAAAATATACCGATCCATATTTTATAATTACCCGTAAATTTGCTGTATAGTTACGAAAATAATTCAATAACCGGGTTTCCGTAGAAATTTGTAAAAGTATTGGAGCAATACAAGACATCAGTAAAAATTAATTTTCGATGATATTATTAATAATATACCATTCTGGAAGCAAATCAGTCAGCTGAAAGGTATTGTGCGCGTAAGTTACGCACATATTTATCGTAACTGTGACTTGATGACTTGAAATAAATTTGAGAAACTTTTAAACTGTGACTTAAATTCTTCAGCTTCCTTTTCGATGCGGCCAATTTTTTCTCTTGTGATAGAATCCCACGAATCTCATATCTGGTTATGCGGGGCCCATTCAAAATTTCAATTCGTGGAAAATTTTTGTTTCCTTTGAACACTCAGTACGTAAGACTGGGTTTTGTATCATCTCTCTGCTGGTTCAACCACCTATCACTTAGTCTAAATAATTGTAAGTTGACGTCTTCATTTTTTTCTCCTTGGTATGTAACTTGATTTCTGCAAATTCAATTATAATATCATCTATAATCAAGAGTCTACAGAATATTTTAATGCAGCCGAATATGTACTCTCCGGTATGTGACGCATTCAATTGAATACTTGGCTAATACATAAATAACGAAATCAGGCTTAAAAGTGAGCCTACCTGAAAATTTCAGCTGATATAAATGATTTTTTTTCTTAGACGAGGAGGTAATTTTAAAAGCAACGGATGAAGTCATTCCTAAGATGTTCAAATAAGGATGGGTGCACCAATGTGGTGATTTATTAAAAACAAAAGTTCCAATTTTCCTCAAGAATTGGCATTAGTGGCGAAGTTTATAAGCAAAAGTTCCAATTTTCCTCAAGAGATGGCATTAGTGGCGAAGTTTATAAACCAAAGTTCCAATTTCCCTCAAGAGATGGCATTAGTGGCGAAGTTTATAAACCAAAGTTCCAATTTCCCTCAAGAGATGGCATTAGTGTCGAAGTTTATTAACAAAAGTTCCTATTTTCCTCAAGAGATGGCATTAGTGGCGAAATTTATAAACAAAAGTTCCAATTTTCCTCGTAAGTTTTAAAATATAGCGTTAATGTCAAAGTTTAATTTAAAAGGTTCAATCAGTAAATAGACCTTTGCCATTTTCGATGTATTCATGGGAATAGAATCTTTTTCGAGACGTTTACTTCTAAAATATATGAATAATTAATACAATATCAATAAACAATATAACAATTAATTGATAAAAGTATATATTTTAATACAAATAACTTTTTTATTTAAAACAAAGGAAACGTATGAATCCTGTCGATGTTATCAAATGCGTACTTCAGCGATGGAGAACTATATTAATTTTTTTCATCGTAACTTTGCTACGACGAAACATGGTTTTGAACACAGTTTGTTGTCAGTTTTATGCACTAACTTCCTATTTATTTATTTCTTCCAAGAATTTTCAATTGCACTTGCAGCGATGCAAAACGAAAATTGAGTACGCAACCAGCAGAATGGTGACGTCACATTGTATTCAATCATCTAATTTCTCCAATACATTGCAACTTGTGGCAATGATATTTACATCAAATTGTATAATAATCTACCCTTTATACATGAGTAATTTTTTACAGCAATGCGCAATTTTTTTGATGATCAATTTTACATTTAATGTATCGCCTTTATAATCCGGAAGTGGTGTGTAAAAAAGAACACACCGACATCCCTAATTCCTGTTATCGTCTCTGATGCTCCCACTAAGTCATACGCCATTGCCAGACAAGAAGCGATTATTAATATATTAGAATTATTATATCTCCTCTTTCTATCGAAGGAATCTTTATATCTTTTTTCTCTATTGTCAAATCTCAAATAAAGTCAAATTCTCACGATCTCCGTGTTTTCTCCATACCGAGATCGATAGCCATAACTGAATTGACATTCGATACATTAAATGTACTATACAATACACTTCGACACTTATGCCATCTCTTGAGGAAAATTGGAACTTTTGTTTATAAACTTCGACACTAATGCCATCTCTTGAGGAAAATTGGAACTTTTGTTTATAAACTTCGTCACTAATGCCATCTCTTGAGGGAAATTGGAACTTTTGTTTATAAACTACGCCACTAATGCCATCTCTCGAGGAAGATTGGAACTTTGGTTTATAAACTTCGCCACTAATGCCATCTCTTGAGGAAAATTGGAACTTTTGTTTATAAAATTCGCCACTAATGCCATCTCTCGAGGAAAATTGGTGCTTTCGTTATTAAACATTGGCATTAATGCTGCATCTCCAGAAAAATGTGAACTTTTTTTAACTGAAAAATAATAAATATATAATTCAGTATCATACTTATACTATATTTAGCAAAAGTCTACTTTACCTAGGAAGGCGAGTTAAAAAGAGTCATTCCATGCCAAGTGGTCTGATTTCAGAGAAGTGCCCCGCTCGACTATCACGGATTTCAAGGAAATTTTGCACGGACATTTATACTTCTCACTTATGAACGTTTGTAAAGTTTTATTTTCACCGATGGTATACTTGCTGATATATAGCAGTTTATTTGATCCCGTGTACTGCCTTCTTCAATATGACTCAAGGGCGTCGCCAGCCACTGGGCTATGGGGGGGCAAGCTGCCCCTAGAAAAAAAGAAGCCTAAAATAACGCAACCCGCAGAGCACCGGGGTGAACTTTTCTACGGCTCCCCTTTAACTATATGTATTTTTGGGGTTTTATTTTCCTCTCATACGGGACTCAGGAGCTTGTCTATCCTATGACATGGACTCAGATAGTTTAAATTAACCCTTTGCTTAGCGATCATGTTCGATTTTTTTCTCAAAGTCCTCTTAATTCCTTTTATCATGGATAATAAAGCATGCCTGCAATGTAAACTTCTCGGATGTCGGTGTCGTCTGCTAGAGCGATATAGAAAACGAATCATCTGCCAACCTCCCGCAAACTCTATTAAAACCTCGTTGATTAATTCTAATGTCAATTTTATGTATTTTCTAATGCATTAATACGTCTTAGTTTTAATTGACCAATACCAAGTATAGCATAAAATTCCTTAATAGTCGTTTACCGCAATGAAATAAAGCTACTCTATAGTACATTATAATAGGTTATCAGGGTAATTAGAGATTTTCCGCTTGTGCAAATGTTTGTTCTAATTCATAATTCGGACTTAATGCAGTAAAAGTTGCCAAAATGACGAGTACGAGAACTTGTATACCATGCAAGATCTGCAGGTGCAGCCGAGAGCACAATGAAATGATCATTAAAACGCCGTGGATTAATACTGACGTTCGTTCTGCTTCATAGAGTTCAGACAATGAATGAAATAATAAAATTAAGGAAGATGCATAGATTCTAGTTTCGGAACATTTTGTGGGGGCAGCTGTTCTGATGCACAGACCATGCTGCAGGCAGAAACAAACCCCTGCTTATTTACCTATAAAACCTTTAAAAATGCGAAAATAACAAAATTGCTTCGTGTTACACATTGCTCAAAATACATTTTGTGTTCCAAAACGTTCGACTTACTCGATCAAACCTTGATAAATCTGTATCAATTCCGCAAAATCACGAAAAAACAATGTATTGGTATAGGGAGATACGAAAAGTGCAACCCAGCATGGCTGAATGCGCAATCTGCCCTTTTGGCTTCACTTTTGTGCGCTAGAGATAGCAATACTACCCTTGTGGGGCTGCCTGTTTGAGGGTACATAATAAAGGTAAAATAACTGCAGGTTATGACAATAAAACAAATACTTTACTGCAAGAAAGAAAAGCGATGAGGAAGTTATACTTTTAAATATCGTGAAAATAGGGAAAGTTTCCCCAGCTTCTGATGAATTTCTGAAATCTGATTTGTAATTGTAACTGATTACGAATTTGACAAATTAATTATAAATGAGCCCAATTAAATTTTATCAGTACTTTTCCCAACACTGGTGTTTACACCTGCCAACACTTGACTTTGTTTTGGGTCTAAATTCTTTTCAAATACGCTCGTGCCTAAAAAATTTTTCTCCAACACCTCCCGAAGCAAATTACAAATGGGTCTCCAGCCCCCCCCTGGCGACGCCCTTGCTCCATCTCTTGAGGGAAATTGGAACTTTGGTTTATAAACTTCGCCACTAATGCCATCTCTTGAGGGACATTGGAACTTTTGTTTATAAACTTCGAGACTAATGCCATCTCTTGAGGAAAATTGGAACTTTTGTTTATAAACTTCGCCACTAATGCCATCTCTTGAGGAAAATTGGAACTTTTCTTTTTAATAAATCACCACATTGGTGCACCCATCCTTATTTGAACATCTTAGGAATGACTTCATCCGTTGCTTTTAAAATTACCTCCTCTTCTAAGAAACAAAAAATCATTTATATCAGCTGAAATTTTCTGGTAGGCTCACATTTAAACCTGATTTCGCTATTTATGTATTAGCCAAGTATTCAATTGAATGCGTCACATACCGGAGAGTACAAATTCGGCTGCATTAAAATATTCTGTAGACTCTTGATAATAGATGATATTATAATTGAATTTGCAGAAATCAATTTATATACCAAGGTGGAAAAAATGAAGACGTCAACTTACAATTATTTAGACTAAGTGATAGGTGGTTGACCCAGCAGAGAGAGAATACAAAACCCAGTCTTACGTACTGAGTGTTCAAAGGAAACAAAACTTTTTCACGAATTGAAATTTTGAATGGGCCCTGCATAACCAGATATGAGATTCGTGGGATTATATCACAAGAGAAACAATTGGCCGCATCGAAAAGAAAGCTGAAGAATTTAAGTCACAGTTTTAAAAGTTTCTCAAATTTATTTCAAGTCATCAAGTCACAGTTACGATAAATATGTGCGTAACTTACGCGCACAATACCTTTCAGCTGACTGATTTGCTTCCAAAATGGTATATTATTAATGATATCATCGAAAATTAATTTTTACTGAGATCTTGTATTGCTCCAATACTTTTACAAATTTCTACGGAAACCCGGTTATTGAATTATTTTCGCAAATTTACGGGTAATTATAAAATATGGATCGGTATATTTTATATCATCCCAAGTAATGAAGAGCCTACTGTACGGACTTTTATCGTCCAGAATGCTTAATGAAGGAACAAGTAACTTTGCAATTGTCGCTAACTCATCTTGAGATGTGCCCTCCGATAACAGCCCTAAAATGATACAATCCTAATTTATGCATTTAATAATGGTCATTTTACAAAAAACTACATAGACATTAACTTACGTTTTCCCAATAGAGGCCTCGAGCTATTAGCGGACTGTGAAAAAAAATTTGGGATGTCCATCTGTACCTTACGAAATCCAAACTAAACTCTCCTTCGAACTGTTCCCTGTGAATTTCTCAAAAGCACTATTCAAGAGCCTTGCTTTGCATCCTCAAAACAGTCACATGCAGAAGATCTAACTGAGCGTTTTATCAATTCTTCTCATGGGAATCTTATCTTATGGTGTGATCATCTAACAAAAGGATATGGTTAAGAAGTGCATGCCTTGAACATTGTGTGCGAAACACTCGTAGCGTCCCATTGATATCGATGTCGGCTCTAGACCTGCTCTGCAACCGAAAACATCAACTTAGCTGTAATCGGAGCCATATTTACTGGCATGCAAAGCAAGTCATAGGACTTCTTGGGGGGGGGGGGGGGGGGGGTTTGTACCCCTGAACTTCCGCCCTCGCTGCGCCACTGCTTGGGCCTATTTGCAAAATACTCACCGCAAAACTTTCTTATGTCCATTTTGAAGGAAAAACGAACAAAAACTGAATCCTTTGTGTTCTGCCGGCGATTGTCGGACGATACTCAAGGTAGTTTGAGAGAGAGGACATAATCGCATATCCTCGCGCTCTGATCGCATCGAGAGGCAGTTCTAACTGCATTGTTCACCCTGAAACCGAACTTTTCTTCTCTTGGGAGGGAAGGGGCGAAGGACTCTACTACAAAGTATTGTTTAAATATTTTTGCTGCGCTGGAGGTATAAATGAATTTCCTACGAGGAAGTACTTTTCCCATCACTGGTGTTTTCACGTGCCAACACCTGACTTTGTTTTGGGTCTAATTTCTTTTCAAATACGCTCGTGCCTAAAAATTGTTTCTACAACACATCCCGAACCAAAATACGAATGGGTCTCCAGGGGGGGACAGCTGCCCCCCCTGCCCCCCCTTGCGACGCCCTTGCTCGCATGGCCACGTTTTGAACTGAGCTGCTGTATTTGTCGTATTCCATAATATTTTTATAACTTATTTTTTCCAGACTTGCATTATTGCACTAAATATTGCGATTTCACTTATTCTAAATGGATGTCGAAGAGTCAGATGAAAATTCCACCTTGCCCTCCTGCGTTATTGGGGAAAAACTTTCGTCTATTTTCCATCATGGTTCATTTTATTCCAATAAAATTGGGCTGCAATATGTGCACAATTTATCATTGCTCGAAAAAGTTATCATTTCTCTGCGATCAGAGGTTGAGATCACATAGTACGATCAAATCTGTTCCCATCACAAACCAATGTATATAGAAAAGTATGAAATTAAGCAAAAGTCCAGCTGCAACCCATTTAACAAAAAAAAACATACAGCTAAACATGAGCTGCAGAAAGTCAATCTAGCCTTGTCTAATGATTTGCGAAAATGGGCAAAAACAAATGTGAAGACTGGTCAAAAAATTTGTTCCAAGTGTAAAACCAAATACATTTCTATGTTCCAAAACACTGCTGACTCTTCGTTTTCGCAAAATTGCGATATGGATATTTCGAACACGGTTAATCGAGATTTTACTGATATGGGATCTACTCTGTTAAGAATTCGGAGAGTGAGTAGTAGGGATAAAGCTGGCTACGTGAAACGAAAAATTGAACGCATGCAGAAAGTAGTAGCAGACAAAATAACGTTAGCCGCTGGAATACCAGCTGAAGTAATAGGACAAACTAGCCAGTGTGATGTTGAGGAATGCTCGTCATGCTGATCTAATAAAATAAATTCAAACAAAAATTAAAATATCAGATATATCGATGAAAGTTCAACTATTGACATTGGCCCCAAAGAGTTGGTCGATAGCACTTACAGCGAAAACATTTGGGGTATCAGAACGGTGAATATATACGGTGGAAGCAGCACGGATGGTTTTGCACAGCTATCGGGCGAGACCCCAACGGCGATGGGGTTACCGATTCAAATGCCTGAACTGGTAGTGACGATGTCACTACCAGTACCAGTCACGGACCAACGCAATATACTGAAATGTCTACATAAAATAACCAGGACGATAAACAACAGAAGGCATGTGGCGCCACCATAGCAACGTTTTCTACTTTGTTAATTTTTTTAGGGCTGTAAGTGCTCGCGATGAAAAACCAAGTGTACTTTTTTAAGAGGTTTGAAACATGCTCTTTCAAATTAAAATAATTCACAAGAGTATCGAAAAGGTCTTTCTTTTCTAAGAGCGGGCAGAAAATAAACCTATTTTTGTCGTTTTTACAAATGTCATCCTCATAGTTGTCCCTATTTCTAGGGCCTTATATGCTCGAGATGAAAAACTAGATATACCTTTTTAGAGGGTTGAAATCATTCTCTATTTAATAAAAATGTTTCAAAAGAACTTCCAGAGGGTCTTTTTTTGTAAAAGCGGGGTAAAAATAGCCTATTTTTGGCTTTTTTACAAAAACTGTCAAATGCTGACTCAATTTATAAAATAATGGAAAGTACTAGGATAATGAAATTTTATATGTATAAACTATGTATTGATATTTTATCATGCGCAAAGTATACGTTGATTATATCTTTTCTTCTTGAAATATAAAAAGCCAAAGTTTTACTTTTTTTTCGATCTGCAATTTTTTGGGCCAGATTTGCACAGAATTTTCTGCAAGGAGGTCGCTCTTACAGTTATTTTTATTATTTCGTTTAATAGAGCGCAAAATGTCATTCAAGATAGCCGAAGTTTATTTACTACATAAAACAACTCTCTGAGAGACAATGCCTCAAAGTTACTGAAAACTCTTAGTCATATTATAGAAGGCAGTACACGGGGTCAAATAAACTGCTATATATCAGCAAGTATACCATCGGTGAAAATAAAACTTTATAAATGTTCATAAGAGAGAAGTATAAATGTCCGTGCAAAATTTCATTGAAATCCGTGATAGACGAGCGGGGCACTTCTCTGAATTCAGACCACTTGGCATGGAATGTCTCTTTATAACCCGCCTTCCTAGGTAAAGTAGACTTTTGCTAAATATAGTATTAGTATGATACTGAATTATATCTCAACTTATGGAAATGTTACAGTTTACTTAGGGATATTTTTATTTTTCAGTTAAAAAAAGTTCACATTTTTCTGGAGATGCAACATTAATGCCAATGTTTAATAACGAAAGTACCAATTTTCCTCGAGAGATGGCATTAGTGGCGAAGTTCATAAACAGAAGTTCAAAGGTTATTAACCAAAGTTCCAATCTTCCTCAAGAGATGGCATTAGTGGCGAAGTTTATAAACAAAAGTTCCAAGTTCCCTCAAGAGATGGCATTAGTGTCGAAGTTTATGAACAGAAGTTCCAATTTTCCTCAAGAGATGGCATAAGTGTCGAAGTGTAATGTATAGTACATTTAATGTATCGAATGTCAATTCAATAATGGCTATCGATCTCGGTATGGACGAAACACGGAGATCGTGACAATTTGACTTTATTTGAGATTTGACAATAGAGAAAAAAGATATAAAGATTCCTTCGATAGAAAGAGGAGATATAATAATTCTAATATATTAATAATCGCTGCTTGTCTGGCAATGGCGTATGACTTAGTGGGAGCATCAGAGACCATAACAGGAATGAGGGATGTCGGTGTGTTCTTTTAACACACCACTTCCGGATTATAAAGCCGATACATTAAATGTAAAATTGATCATCAAAAACATTGCGCATTGCTGGAAAAAATTACTCATGTATAAAGGGTAGATTATTATACAATTTGATGTAAATATCATTGCCACAAGTGGCAATGTATTGGAGAAATTAGATGACTAAATACAATGTGACGTCACCAATCTGCTGGTTGCGTACTCAATTTTCGTTTTGCATCGCTGCAAGTGCAATTGAAAAGACTTGGAAAAAATAAATAAATAGGAAGTTAGTGCATAAAATACATCGAAAATGGCAAAGGTCTATTTACTGATCGAACTTTTTAAATAAAACTTTTACATAAACGCTATATTTTAAAACTTACGAGGAAAATTGGAACTTTTGTTTATAAATTTCGCCACGAATGCCATCTCTTTAGGAAAAATGGAACTTTTGCTAATAAACTTCGACACTAATGCCATCTCTTGAGGGAAATTGCAACTTTTGTTTATAGACTTCGCCACTAATGCCATATCTTGA
This sequence comes from Sympetrum striolatum, assembly GCA_947579665.1. Taxonomy (NCBI): domain Eukaryota; kingdom Metazoa; phylum Arthropoda; class Insecta; order Odonata; family Libellulidae; genus Sympetrum; species Sympetrum striolatum. The sequence goes on from CANPUZ010000386.1 coordinate 11,123, forward strand.
GGGAATTTGGAACTTTGGTTTATAAACTTCGCCACTAATGCCATCTCTTGAGGAAAATTGGAACTTTTGTTTAATAACTTCGAGACTAATGCCATCTCTTGAGGAAAATTGGAACTTTGGTTTATAAACAACGCCACTAATGCCATCTCTTGAGGAAAATTGGAACTTTTTTTTAATAAATCACCACATTGGTGCACCCATCCTTATTTGAACATCTTAGGAATGACTTCATCCGTTGCTTTTAAAATTACCTCCTCTTCTAAGAAACAAAAAGACATTTATATCAGCTGAAATTTTCTGGTAGGCTCACATTTAAGCCTGATTTCGTTATTTATGTATTAGCCAAGTATTCAATTGAATGCGTCACAAACCGGAAAGTACAAATTCGGCTGCATTAAAATATTCTATAGACTCTTGATTATAGATGATATTATAATTGAATTTGCAGAAATCAAGTTATATACCTAGGTGGAAAAAGTGAAGACGTCAACTTACAATTATTTAGACTAAGTGATAGGTGGTTTACCCAGCAGAGAGATGATACAAAACCCAGTCTTACGTACTGAGTGTTCAAAGGAAACAAAAATTTTCCACGAATTGAAATTTTGAATGGGCCCTGCATAACCAGATATGAGATTCGTGGGATTATATCACAAGAGAAACAATTGGCCGCATCGAAAAAAAAACTGAAGAATTTAAGTCACAGTTTTAAAAGTTTCTCAAATTTATATCAAGTCATCAAGTCACAGTTACGATAAATATGTGCGTAGCTTACGCGCACAATACCTTTCAGCTGACTGATTTGCTTCCAAAATGGTATCTTATTAATAATATCATCGAAAATTAATTTTTATTGATATCTTGTATTGCTGCAATACTTTTAAAAATTTTTACGGAAACCCGGTTATTGAATTATTTTCGTAACTATACAGCAAATTTACATGTAATTATTAAATATGGATCGGTATTTTTTATATCACCCCGAGTAAAGAAGAGCCTACTGTACAGACTTTTAATCGTCCAGAATGCTTCATAAAGGAACAAGTAACTTTGCAATTGTCGCTAACTCATCTTGAGATGTGCCCTCCGATAACAGCCCTAAAATAATACAATCCTAATTTATGCATTTAATAATGGTCATTTTACAAAAAACTACATAGACATTACCTTACGTTTTCCCGATAGAGGCCTCGAGCTATTAGCGGACTGTGAAAAAAAATTTCGGATGTCCATCTGTACCTTACGAAATCCAAACTAAACTCTCCTTCGAACTGTTCCCTGTGAATTTCTCAAAAGCACTATTCAAGAGCCTTGCTTTGAATCCTCAAAACAGTCACATGCAGAAGATCTAACTGAGCGTTTTATCAATTCTTCTCATGGGAATCTTATCTTATGGTGTGATCATCTAACAAAAGGATATGGTTAAGAAGTGCATGCCTTGAACATTGTGTGCGAAACACTCGTAGCGTCACATTGATATCGATGTCGGCTCTAGACCTGCTCTGCAACCGAAAACATCAAATTAGCTGTAATCGGAGCCATATTTACTGGCATCCAAAGCTAGTCATAAGACTTCTTGGGGGGGGGGTTTGAACCCCTAAACTTCCACCCCTCGCTGCGCCACTGCTTGGGCCTCTTTGCAAAATACAGGCCGCAAAACTTTCTTATGTCCATTTTGATGGAAAAACGAACAAAAACTGAATCCTTTGTCTTCTGCCGGCGATTCCCGGACGATACTCAAGGTAGTTTGAGAGAGAGGACATAATAACATATCCTCGCGCTCTGATCGCATCGAGAGGCAGTTCTAACTGCATTGTTCACCCTGAAACCGAAATTTTCTTCTCTTGGTAGGGAAGGGGCGAAGGATTCTACTACAAAGTATTGTTTAAATATTTTTGCTGCGCTGGAGGTATAAATGAATTTCCTACGAGGAAGTACTTTTCCCATCACTGGTGTTTACACGTGCCAACACTTCACTTTGTTTTGGGTCTAAATTCTTTTCAAATACGCTCGTGCCTAAAAATTGTTTCTACAACACATCCCTAACCAAAATACGAATGGGTCTCCAGGGGGGGGCAGCTGCCCCCCTCCGGGCGACGCCCTTGCTCGTATGGCCACGTTTTGAACTGAGCTGCTGTATTTGTCGTATTCCATAATATTTTTATAACTTATTTTTTCCAGACTTGCATTATTGCACTAAATATTGCGATTTCACTTATTCTAAATGGTTGTCGAAGAGTCAGATGAAAATCCCACCTTGCCCTTCTGCGTTGTTGGGGTAAAACATTCGTCTATTTTCCATCATGGTTCATTTTATTCCAATAAAATTGACCTGCAATATGCGCACAATAAATCATTGCTCGAAAAAGTGCTCATTACTCTGCGATCAGAGGTTGAGATCACAGAGTACGATCAAATCTCTTTCCATCACAAACCAATGTATTAAGAAAAGTATGAAATTAAGCAATAGTCATGCTGCAACAACAACTACAAACTGTGTTAAAAACCATGTTTTGTCGATGCAAAGTTACGAAGAAAAAAATTAATATAGTTCCCCATCGCTGAAGTATGCATTTGATAACATCGACATAATTCATACGTTTCCTTTTTTTAAATAAAAAATTATTTGTATTAAATTATTTAGTTTTATCAATTAATTGTTATATAGTTTATTGATATTGTATTAATTATTCATATATTTTAGAAGTAAACGTCTCGAAAAAGATTCGATTCCCATGAATACATCGAAATTGGCAAAGGTCTATTTACTGATCGAACTTTTTAAATTAAACTATTACATTAACGCTATATTTTAAAACATACGAGGAAAATTGGAACTTTTGTTTATAAATTTCGCCAATAATGCCATTTCTTGAGGAAAATGGAACTTTTGTTAATAAACTTCGACACTAATGCCATCTCTTGAGGGAAATTGGAACTTTGGTTTATAAACTTCGCCACTAATGCCATCTCTTGAGGAAAATTGGAACTTTTGTACATAAACTTCGAGACTTCTGCCATCTCTTGAGGGAAATTGGAACTTTGGTTTATAAACTTCGCCACTAATGCCATCTCATGAGGAAAATTGGAACTTTTGTTTATAAACTTTGCCACTTATGCCATCTCTTGAGGGAAATTGGAACTTTTGTTTATATACTTCGAGACTAATGCCATCTCTTGAGGAAAATTGGAACTTTTGTGTATAAACTTCTTGACTTCTGCCATCTCTTGAGGGAAATTGGAACTTTGGTTTATAAACTTCGCCACTAATGCCATCTCTTGAGGAAAATTGGAACTTTTGTTTATAAACTTCGCCACTAATGCCATCTCTTGAGGGAAATTGGAACTTTGGTTCATAAACTTCGCCACTAATGCCATCTCTTGAGGAAAATTGGAACTTTTGTTTATATACTTCGAGACTAATGCCATCTCTTGAGGAAAATTGGACCTTTGTTTATAAACTTCGCCACTAATGCCATCTCTTGAGGAAAATTGGAACTTTTGTTTATATACTTCGAGACTAATGCCATCTCTTGAGGAAAATTGGACCTTTGTTTATAAACTTCGCCACTAATGCCATCTCTTGAGGAAAATTGGAACTTTTTTTTAATAAATCACCACATTGGTGCACCCATCCTTATTTGAACATCTTAGGAATGACTTCATCCGTTGCTTTTTAAATTACCTCCTCTTCTAAGAAAAAAAATCATTTATATCAGCTGAAAATTTCTGGTAGGCTCACATTTAAGCCTGATTTCGTTATTTATTTATTAGCCAAGTATTCAATTGAATGCGTCACATACCGGAGAGTACAAATTCGACTGCATTAAAATATTCTATAGACTCTTGATTATAGATGATATTATAATTGAATTTGCGGAATTCAAGTTATATACCAAGGTGGAAAAAATGAAGACGTCAACTTACAATTATTTAGACTAAGTGATAGGTGGTTGAACCAGCAGAGAGATGATACAAAACCCAGTCTTACGTACTGAGTGTTCAAAGGATCCAAAACTTTTCCACGAATTGAAATTTTGAATGGGCTCTGCATAACTAGATATGAGATTCGTGGAATTCTATCACAAGATAAAAAATTGGCCGCATCGAAAAGAAAGCTGAAGAATTTAAGTCACAGTTTTAAAAGTTTCTCAAATTTATTTCAAGTGATCAAGTCACAGTTACGATAAATATGTGCGTAACTTACGCGCACAATACCTTTCAGCTGACTGATTTGCTTCCAAAATGGTATATTATTAATGATATCATCGAAAATTAATCTTTACCGATATCTTGTATTGCTCCAATACTTTTACAAATTTCTACGGAAACTCGGTTATTGAATTATTTTCGTAACTATACAGCAAATTTACGGGTAATTATAAAATATGGATCGGTATATTTTATATCATACCAAGTAATGAAGAGCCTACTGTACAGACTTTTAATCGTCCAGAATGCTTAATGAAGGAACAAGTAACTTTGCAATTGTCGCTAACTCATCTTGAGATGTGCCCTCCGATAACAGCCCTAAAATGATACAATCCTAGTTTATGCATTTAATAATGGTCATTTTACAAAAAACTACATAGACATTAACTTACGTTTTCCCAATAGAGGCCTCGAGCTATTAGCGGACTGTGAAAAAAAATTTCGGATGTCCATCTGTACCTTACGAAATCCAAACTAAACTCTCCTTCGAACTGTTCCCTGTGAATTTCTCAAAAGCACTATTCAAGAGCCTTGCTTTGCATCCTCAAAACAGTCACATGCAGAAGATCTAACTGAGCGTTTTATCAATTCTTCTCGTGGGAATCTTATCTTATGGTGTGATCATCTAACAAAAGGATATGGTTAAGAAGTGCATGCCTTGAACATTGTGTGCGAAACACTCGTAGCGTCCCATTGATATCGATGTCGGCTCTAGACCTGCTCTGCAACCGAAAACATCAACTTAGCTGTAATCGGAGCCATATTTACTGGAATGCAAAGCTAGTCATAGGACTTCTTGGGGGGGGGGTTTGAACCCCTAAACTTCCCCCCCTCGCTGCGCCACTGCTTGGGCCTATTTGCAAAATACTCACCGCAAAACTTTCTTATGTCCATTTTGAAGGAAAAACGAACAAAAACTGAATCCTTTGTCTTCTGCCGGCGATTGTCTGACGATACTCAACGTAGTTAGAGAGAGGACATAATCTCATATCCTCGCGCTCTGATCGCATCGAGAGGCAGTTCTAACTGCATTGTTCACCCTGAAACCGAAATTTTCTTCTCTTGGGAGGGAAGGGGCGAAGGATTCTACTACAAAGTATTGTTTAAATATTTTTGCTGCGCTGGAGGTATAAATGAATTTCCTACGAGGAAGTACTTTTCCCATCACTGGTGTTTTCACGTGCCAACACCTGACTTTGTTTTGGGTCTAATTTCTTTTCAAATACGCTCGTGCCTAAAAATTGTTTCTACAACACATCCCGAACCAAAATACGAATGGGTCTCCAGGGGGGGACAGCTGCCCCCCCTGCCCCCCCTTGCGACGCCCTTGCTCGCATGGCCACGTTTTGAACTGAGCTGCTGTATTTGTCGTATTCCATAATATTTTTATAACTTATTTTTTCCAGACTTGCATTATTGCACTAAATATTGCGATTTCACTTATTCTAAATGGATGTCGAAGAGTCAGATGAAAATTCCACCTTGCCCTCCTGCGTTATTGGGGAAAAACTTTCGTCTATTTTCCATCATGGTTCATTTTATTCCAATAAAATTGGGCTGCAATATGTACACAATTTATCATTGCTCGAAAAAGTTATCATTTCTCTGCGATCAGAGGTTGAGATCACATAGTACGATCAAATCTGTTCCCATCACAAACCAATGTATATAGAAAAGTATGAAATTAGGCAAAAGTCCTGCTGCAACCCATTTAACAAAAAAAACATACAGCTAAACATGAGCTGCAGAAAGTCAATCAAGCCTTGTCTACTGATTTGCGAAAATGGGCAAAAACAAATGTGAAGACAGGTCAAAAAATGTGTTCCAAGTGTAAAACCAAATACATTTCTATGTTCCAAAACACTGCTGACTCTTCGTTTTCGCAAAATTGCGATATGGATATTTCGAACACGGTTAATCGAGATTTTACTGATATGGGATCTACTCTGTTAAGAATTCGGAGAGTGAGTAGTAGGGATAAAGCTGGCTACGTGAAACGAAAAATTGAACGCATGCAGAAAGTAGTAGCAGACAAAATAACGTTAGCCGCTGGAATACCAGCTGAAGTAATAGGACAAACTAGCCAGTGTGATGTTGAGGAATGCTCGTCATGCTGATCTAATAAAATAAATTCAAACAAAAATTAAAATATCAGATATATCGATGAAAGTTCAACTATTGACATTGGCCCCAAAGAGTTGGTCGATAGCACTTACAGCGAAAACATTTGGGGTATCAGAACGGTGAATATATACGGTGGAAGCAGCACGGATGGTTTTGCACAGCTATCGGGCGTGACCCCAACGGCGATGGGGTTACCGGTTCATATGCCTGAACTGGTAGTGACGATGTCACTACCAGTACCAGTCACGGACCAACGCAATATACTAAAATGTCTACATAAAATAACCAGGACGATAAACAACAGAAGGCATGTGGCGCCACCATAGCAACGTTTTCTACTTTGTTAATTTTTTTAGGGCTGTAAGTGCCCGCGATGAAAAACCAAGTGTACTTCTTTAAGAGTTTTGAAACATGCTCTTTCAAATTAAAATAATTCACAAGAGTATCGAAAAGGTCTTTCTTTTCTAAGAGCGGGCAGAAAATAAACCTATTTTTGTCGTTTTTACAAATGTCATCCTCATAGTTGTCCCTATTTCTAGGGCCTTATATGCTCGAGATGAAAAACTAGATATACCTTTTTAGAGGGTTGAAATCATTCTCTATTTAATAAAAATGTTTCAAAAGAACTTCCAGAGGGTCTTTTTTTGTAAAAGCGGGGTAAAAATAGCCTATTTTTGGCTTTTTTACAAAAACTGTCAAATGCTTACTCAATTTATAAAATAATGGAAGGTACTAGGATAATGAAATTTTATATGTATAAACTATGTATTGATATTTTATCATGCGCAAAGTATACGTTGATTAATTCTTTTCTTCTTGAAATATAAAAAGCCAAAGTTTTACTTTTTTTTCGATCTGCAATTTTTTGGGCCAGATTTGCACAGAATTTTCTGCAAGGAGGTCGCTCTTACAGTTATTTTTATTATTTCGTTTAATAGAGCGCAAAATGTCATTCAAGATAGCCGAAGTTTATTTACTACATAAAACAACTCTCTGAGAGACAATGCCTCAAAGTTACTGAAAACTCTTAGTCATATTATAGAAGGCAGTACACGGGGTCAAATAAACTGCTATATATCAGCAAGTATACCATCGGTGAAAATAAAACTTTATAAATGTTCATAAGAGAGAAGTATAAATGTCCGTGCAAAATTTCATTGAAATCCGTGATAGACGAGCGGGGCACTTCTCTGAATTCAGACCACTTGGCATGGAATGTCTCTTTATAACCCGCCTTCCTAGGTAAAGTAGACTTTTGCTAAATATAGTATTAGTATGATACTGAATTATATCTCAACTTATGGAAATGTTACAGTTTACTTAGGGATATTTTTATTTTTCAGTTAAAAAAAGTTCACATTTTTCTGGAGATGCAGCATTAATGCTAATGTTTAATAACGAAAGTACCAATTTTCCTCGAGAGATGGCATTAGTGGCGAAGTTTATAAACAGAAGTTCCAATTTTCCTCAAGAGATGGCATTAGTGTCGTAGTTTATAAACAAAGTTCCAATTTCCCTCAAGAGATGGCATTTGTGGCGAAGTTTATAAACAGAAGTTCCAATTTTCCTCAAGAGATGGCATAAGTGTCGAAGTGTAATGTATAGTACATTTAATGTATCGAATGTCAATTCAATTATGGCTATCGATCTCGGTATGGACGAAACACGGAGATCGTGACAATTTGACTTTATTTGAGATTTGACAATAGAGAAAAAAGATATAAAGATTCCTTCGATAGAAAGAGGAGATATAATAATTCTAATATATTAATAATCGCTTCTTGTCTGGCAATGGCGTATGACTTAGTGGGAGCATCAGAGACCATAACAGGAATTAGGGAAGTCGGTATGTTCTTTTAACACACCACTTCCGGATTATAAAGCCGATACCTTAAATGTAAAATTGATCATCAAAAAAATTGCGCATTGCTGGAAAACATTACTCATGTATAAAGGGTAGATTATTATACAATTTGATGTAAATATCAATGCCACAAGTGGCAATGTATTGGAGAAATTAGATGACTAAATACAATGTGACGTCACCAATCTGCTGGTTGCGTACTCAATTTTCGTTTTGCATCGCTGCAAGTGCAATTGAAAAGACTTGGAAAAAATAAATAAATAGGAAGTTAGTGCATAAAATACATCGAAAATGGCAAAGGTCTATTTACTGTTCGAACTTTTTAAATTAAACTTTTACATTAACGCTATATTTTAAAACTTACGAGGAAAATTGGAACTTTTGTTTATAAATTTCGCCACGAATGCCATCTCTTTAGGAAAATTGGAACTTTTGCTAATAAACTTCGACACTAATGCCATCTCTTGAGGGAAATTGCAACTTTTGTTTATAAACTTCGCCACTAATGCCATATCTTGAGGGAATTTGGAACTTTGGTTTATAAACTTCGCCACTAATGCCATCTCTTGAGGAAAATTGGAACTTTTGTTTAATAACTTCGAGACTAATGCCATCTCTTGAGGAAAATTGGAACTTTGGTTTATAAACTTCGCCACTAATGCCATCTCTTGAGGAAAATTGGAACTTTTTTTTAATAAATCACCACATTGGTGCACCCATCCTTATTTGAACATCTTAGGAATGACTTCATCCGTTGCTTTTAAAATTACTTCCTCTTCTAAGAAACAAATGACATTTATATCAGCTGAAAATTTCTGGTAGGCTCACATTTAAGCCTGATTTCGTTATTTATTTATTAGCCAAGTATTCAATTGAATGCGTCACATACCGGAGAGTACAAATTCGGCTGCATTAAAATATTCTATAGACTCTTGATTATAGATGATATTATAATTGAATTTGCGGAATTCAAGTTATATACCAAGGTGGAAAAAATGAAGACGTCAACTTACAATTATTTAGACTAAGTGATAGGTGGTTGAACCAGCAGAGAGATGATACAAAACCCAGTCTTACGTACTGAGTGTTCAAAGGATCCAAAACTTTTCCACGAATTGAAATTTTGAATGGGCTCTGCATAACTAGATATGAGATTCGTGGAATTCTATCACAAGATAAAAAATTGGCCGCATCGAAAAGAAAGCTGAAGAATTTAAGTCACAGTTTTAAAAGTTTCTCAAATTTATTTCAAGTGATCAAGTCACAGTTACGATAAATATGTGCGTAACTTACGCGCACAATACCTTTCAGCTGACTGATTTGCTTCCAAAATGGTATATTATTAATGATATCATCGAAAATTAATCTTTACCGATATCTTGTATTGCTCCAATACTTTTACAAATTTCTACGGAAACTCGGTTATTGAATTATTTTCGTAACTATACAGCAAATTTACGGGTAATTATAAAATATGGATCGGTATATTTTATATCATACCAAGTAATGAAGAGCCTACTGTACAGACTTTTAATCGTCCAGAATGCTTAATGAAGGAACAAGTAACTTTGCAATTGTCGCTAACTCATCTTGAGATGTGCCCTCCGATAACAGCCCTAAAATGATACAATCCTAGTTTATGCATTTAATAATGGTCATTTTACAAAAAACTACATAGACATTAACTTACGTTTTCCCAATAGAGGCCTCGAGCTATTAGCGGACTGTGAAAAAAAATTTCGGATGTCCATCTGTACCTTACGAAATCCAAACTAAACTCTCCTTCGAACTGTTCCCTGTGAATTTCTCAAAAGCACTATTCAAGAGCCTTGCTTTGCATCCTCAAAACAGTCACATGCAGAAGATCTAACTGAGCGTTTTATCAATTCTTCTCATGGGAATCTTATCTTATGGTGTGATCATCTAACAAAAGGATATGGTTAAGAAGTGCATGCCTTGAACATTGTGTGCGAAACACTCGTAGCGTCCCATTGATATCGATGTCGGCTCTAGACCTGCTCTGCAACCGAAAACATCAACTTAGCTGTAATCGGAGCCATATTTACTGGAATGCAAAGCTAGTCATAGGACTTCTTGGGGGGGGGGTTTGAACCCCTAAACTTCCCCCCCTCGCTGCGCCACTGCTTGGGCCTATTTGCAAAATACTCACCGCAAAACTTTCTTATGTCCATTTTGATGGAAAAACGAACAAAAACTGAATCCTTTGTCTTCTGCCGGCGATTGCCGGACGATACTCAAGGTAGTTTGAGAGAGAGGACATAATAGCATATCCTCGCCCTCTGATCGCATCGAGAGGCAGTTCTAACTGCATTGTTCACCCTGAAACCGAAATTTTCTTCTCTTGGGAGGGAAGGGGCGAAGGATTCTACTACAAAGTATTGTTTAAATATTTTTGCTGCGCTGGAGGTGTAAATGAATTTCCTACGAGGAAGTACTTTTCCCATCACTGGTGTTTACACGTGCCAACACTTCACTTTGTTTTGGGTCTAAATTCTTTTCAAATACGCTCGTGCCTAAAAATTGTTTCTACAACACATCCCTAACCTAAATACGAATGGTTCTCCAGTGGGGGGCAGCTGCCCCCCCCTGGCGACGCCCTTGCTCGCATGGCCACGTTTTGAACTGAGCTGCTGTATTTGTCGTATTCCATAATATTTTTATAACTTCTTTTTTCCAGACTTGCATTATTGCACTAAATATTGCGATTTAACTTATTCTAAATGGATGTCGAAGAGTCAGATGAAAATCCCACTTTGCCCTTCTGCGTTGTTGGGGAAAAACATTCGTCTATTTTCCATCATGGTTCATTTAATTCCAATAAAATTGACCTGCAATATGCGCACAATAAATCATTGCTCGAAAAAGTGCTCATTTCTCTGCGATCAGAGGTTGAGATCACAGAGTACGATCAAATCTCTTTCAATCACAAACCAATGTATTTAGAAAAGTATGAAATTAAGCAATAGTCATGCTGCAACAACAACTACAAACTGTGTTAAAAACCATGTTTTGTCGATGCAAAGTTACGAAGAAAAAAATTAATATAGTTCCCCATCGCTGAAGTATGCATTTGATAACATCGACATAATTCATACGTTTCCTTTTTTTAAATAAAAAATTATTTGTATTAAATTATTTAGTTTTATCAATTAATTGTTATATTGTTTATTGATATTGTATTAATTATTCATATATTTTAGAAGTAAACGTCTCGAAAAAGATTCGATTCCCATGAATACATCGAAATTGGCAAAGGTCTATTTACTGATCGAACTTTTTAAATTAAACTTTTACATTAACGCTATATTTTAAAACTTACGAGGAAAATTTCAACTTTTGTTTATAAATTTCGCCACTAATGCCATCTCTTGAGGAAAATGGAACTTTTGTTAATAAACTTCGACACTAATGCCATCACTTGAGGGAAATTGGAACTTTGGTTTATAAACTTCGCCACTAATGCCATCTCTTGAGGAAAATTGGAACTTTTGTATATAAACTTCGAGGCTAATGCCATCTCTTGAGGGAAATTGGAACTTTGGTTTATAAACTTCGCCACTAATGCCATCTCTTGAAGAAAATTGGAACTTTTGTTTATAAACTTCGCCACTAATGCCATCTCTTGAGGGAAATTGGAACTTTGGTTCATAAACTTCGCCACTAATGCCATCTCTTGAGGAAAATTGGAACTTTTGTTTATAAACTTCGCCACTAATGCCATCTCTTGAGGAAAATTGGAATTTTTTTTTTATAAATCACCACATTGGTGCACCCATCCTTATTTGAACATCTTAGGAATGACTTCATCCGTTGCTTTTAAAATTACCTCCTCTTCTAAGAAACGAAAAATCATTTATATCAGCTGAAAATTTCTGGTAGGCTCACGTTTAAGCCTGATTTCGTTATTTATTTATTAGCCAAGTATTCAATTGAATGCGTCACATACCGGAGAGTACAAATTCGGCTGCATTAAAATATTCTGTAGACTCTTGATTATAGATGATATTATAATTGAATTTGCGGAATTCAAGTTATATACCAAGGTGGAAAAAATGAAGACGTCAACTTACAATTATTTAGACTAAGTGATAGGTGGTTGAACCAGCAGAGAGATGATACAAAACCCAGTCTTACGTACTGAGTGTTCAAAGGAAACAAAACCTTTCCACGAATTGAAATTTTGAATGGGCTCTGCATAACCAGATATGAGATTCGTGGAATTCTATCACAAGATAAAAAATTTGCCGCATCGAAAAGAAAGCTGAAGAATTTAAGTCACAGTTTTAAAAGTTCCTCAAATTTATTTCAAGTCATCAAGTAACAGTGCGTAACTTACGCGCACAATACCTTTCAGCTGACTGATTTGCTTCCAAAACGGTATATTATTAATAATATCATCGAAAATTAATTTTCACTGATATCTTGTATTGCTCCAATACTTCTACAAATTTCTACGGAAACCCGGTTATCGAATTATTTTCGTAACTATACAGCAAAATTACGGGTAATTATAAAATATGGATCGGAATTTTTTATATCATCCCGAGTAAAGAAGAGCGTACTGTACAGACTTTTAATCGTCCAGAATGCTTAATAAAGGAACAAGTAACTTTGCAATTGTCGCTAACTCATCTTGAGATGTGCCCTCCGATAACAGCCCTAAAATAATACGATCCTAATTTATGCATTTAATAATGGTCATTTTACAAAAAACTACATAGACATTAACTTACGTTTTCCCGATAGAGGCCTCGAGCTATTAGCGGACTGTGAAAAAAAATTTCGGATGTCCATCTGTACCTTATGAAATCCAAACTTAACTCTCCTTCGAACTGTTCCCTGTGAATTTCTCAAAAGCACTATTCAAGAGCCTTGCTTTGCATCCTCAAAACAGTCACATGCAGAAGATCTAACTGAGCGTTTTATCAATTCTTCTCATGGGAATCTTATCTTATGGTGTGATCATCTAACAAAAGGATATGGTTAAGAAGTGCATGCCTTGAACATTGTGTGCGAAACACTCGTAGCGTCCCATTGATATCGATGTCGGGTCTAGACCTGCTCTGCAACCGAAAACATCAACTTAGCTGTAATCGGAGCCATATTTACTGGCATGCAAAGCTAGTCATAGGACTTCTTGGGGGGGGGGGGGTTTAACCCCTAAACTTCCCCCCCTCGCTGCGCCACTGCTTGGGCCTATTTTCAAAATACTCACCGCAAAACTTTCTTATGTACATTTTGAAGGAAAAACGAACAAAAACTGAATCCTTTGTCTTCCGCCGGCGATTGTCGGACGATACTCAAGGTAGTTTGAGAGAGAGGACATAATCGCATATCCTCGCGCTCTGATCGCATCAAGAGGCAGTTCTAACTGCATTGTTCACCCTGAAACCGAACTTTTCTTCTCTTGGGAGGGAAGCGGCGAAGGACTCTACTACAAAGTATTGTTTAAATATTTTTGCTGCGCTGGAGGAATAAATGTATTTCCTACGAGGAAGTACGAGGGTCATCCGGAAAGTAGTACCCGTTAGTGCCGCATGAAGTGCTGACGACGCGAGTAGCCGCTGGACAAGGTCAGATAGCTTCAGTGGTTTGTCTGCCTTCTCTGAGCCAAGTTGCGTGACGCTAGCATTGCCTGTGTTGTTTCTGTGATTGTTTACAATGTTTAAAAAAATTGAGAACGCCGCCAGTTGTGAAGTGAGGGCAGTGATTAAATTCCTCAATGCAAGAAACGTTCGCCCATGTGACATTCATCGCCAATTAAAGGAGGTGTATGGAGACAATGTAATGGACGAGTCGTCTGTTCGGCGGTGGTGTCGCAAGTTCAACATGGGGAGGGGGAACACACACGACGATGAGCGCACGGGGAGACCGTCTGTCATTACAGACCAACTGGTGAGCTCAGTTGACGAATTCGTGAGGAACGATCGGCGCGTCACAATTGATGACATCTGTGAGCATTTTCCCAATGTTTCTCGAACAATTGTTCATGAAATTGTTGAAGACCATCTGCATTATGCAAAAATTTGTGCAAGATGGGTCCCTCGCATGCTTACAGATGAGCACAAAACCAAGCGTATGGCTGCAGCACTGACGTTTTTGGGACGTTATTCTGATGAAGGAGACTCTTTCTTGACTCGCATAATTACTGGTGACGAAACATGGGTTTGTTATGCATCACCTGAGAGTAAACGACAGTCAATGCGTATTGTGAAACATTAAAGAAATTACGGCGGGCAATACAAAATCGGCGGCGAGGTCTATTGTCTACTGGTGTCATTCTCGTTCATGACAATGCCAGGCCTCATGCAGCTGGGATAACACAAAGACTTTTGCAGCAATTCAAATGGGAAACTTTCGACCATCCACCGTATAGCCCGGACTTGGCCCCTTCAGATTTTCATCTCTTTACACAGCTTAAAGACTTTTTGGCGGGGAAAAGATTTGACAGCGATGAAGAACTTAAAGAAGGAGTGACCCTGTATCTCAATGAGCTGGCGGCGGAGAACTATGCAGCAGGAATACAGAAACTTGTCACACGTTATGACAAATGCCTTAATTTGCTTGGAGATTATGTTGAGAAGTAGTTTAAAGTATCCTCTTTCAAATAAAATTTTTTATGTTTGTTAATATTTACTTTTGTGTCTTTATTTCACGAACGGGTACTACTTTCCGGATGACCCTCGTACTTTTCCCATCACTGGTGTTTACACGTGCCAACACTTGACTTTGTTTTGGGTCTAAATTCTTTTCAAATACGCTCGTGCCTAAAAATTGTTTCTAAAACACATCCCGAACCAAAATACAAATGGGTCTCCAGTGGGGGGCAGCTGCCCCCCCCTGCCCCCCCCTGGCGACGCCCTTGCTCTAATGTATGTTATAATGTATAGTTTGACTGTGTTTTGTTGATCTGATTGATTGTATATTATTGACATGTCTTATACATGCATATGTATGTCGTTGGATAAATAAAGATTATTATTCTTTAAGATTATAACATATGTTACAGGTTCGTGTTTTCTTTTGAAATGCTTTTTATCTCGTGATTATGATGATCTTTAGACCTCTGTAACGTATCAAAATATGTTTAACTTTGAAAATTATATTAATAATTGAATAAACTGGACGAATTATACATATTATTATCATTAAAATTAACCTTTCATAGAGTTTAAAAAAATATAAAGGACGGGGCAGGTTGGCCCCGGTGGCCATCATGCCCCATCGTTTCTGGCCCAACCTGCCCCATTGCCATGTTTACAATAAATTCTATTAGTGACAAAAACCACTGAAGCTATTTCGAATGTATGCCATACAGAAATAATCCTTAAACTATCACCTTTAATTATACTACTCACCTGTTGCCCCTAAAGTACGCAAAAGTTAAATAAAACACATTTAACAGACGAGTAGAATTTTACTGAAGCACGCACAAAAACAATTAATTACTACAACTTGTCCGAAACTGCTCCGCCGGCAATATTGGTCCTGTAGATGGAGGGGGACAGTACAAAAAACCTACCGATTGAATCCCAACGATCTAGCGTTTATAGTATTAAAAAACTCGACTGGGCCAACCAGCTCTATGGCCAACCAGCCCCGGTGTCCCCTATAGGTAAAACAACACTTAATTAAATTTTTTGCTTTTTTAAAGGTTTCATCCATATTTTTATCTTAAGTCTATATATCGATGAATCTCTATGGCAAAATAGAATTAAGGAAGGCAAAATTCAAGAGGAGATTCAAGGGACGGAATATTGAAGCCTGTTTACGCAATTTATTATCTTGAAAAATCTTATCATGCGAATGCGTGACCCATCAAAACTGTATCATGTAAACTCATCAACTTCCACAAATGTATGAATGCGTAAACAAAAAATAAAACCTGTTCTAATTCTGTTCAGGTATTCGTACATTAACTTGAACAAGTTAATGCCCAGTGTAAACAGACCTTTAGATGACATTTTAGTTTAGGAATATTATGATTTGAGTTATGTAGTTTTATTTTGAAAACACAGATTGATAACTTTAATGGAAACCAATAACTTACTTCTGCAAAAAGGTATTGACAATATCTCTAGTCTCTATGATTTATTTTTCAGGAGTCGGGGAATTTAAAATTATATCAAGAAGTATATGGGCAGAAGTGACAATAGAAAATGGATCTCATTCTTTAGACGATGAGGACCTGTTCCGGCATTACAGGGAAATATGGAAGGAAGTGGACATAACATTGGAGGGTAGAGCCAAGCAAGCGGAGTTGCTCATAGCCAGCGTCCACTGCCCGTTTGTGAGCAATTTCTTCATTGAGAATGACGGAAGAATATTCTAAGGTCTAGGATGGGATACCGCGAGCTAAGGCTTCAGCGGTGGTCTAGGAGACAGCATTGATGGTATCATTCGTGAATAGGAGAGAACCAAACCCTACGCCATCGGAGGCCTCGATTCGTGCATACGAATCACTCGTAAGTTACGCCATCTGCACAGGAAGACTGCCCACTGACTATGTACTCATACCCTACCATATCATTTGGGATATTGAATATTCTAACTGGATGTGTGATCGAGATTCAGCCCCTCTTAACGAGAGAAATCAGATGAGAGAATGGAACGCCTACACGGACAATGTTCACTTTCTCTTTCCTCTAGGGAGTGACGTAGACCAGAACCTCACAGTAGTATCAAGAGAAGAGTGGAAAGGTGTAAGGCTGAATTCAACTATGTACGCATTGGATCACCTTGTATGATTCCCAACCCAACCCACCTCCAGGGTAGGACAGAGCTTAGAACTAGAGATTAGGAAAATTAATAGATTTTATGAATGAGCCCTCCTATAGACGAGTCCTAGATTTCTTCTAAACAACTATAATATGTAAAATCAGAAATTCTTTTATATCCTTGTGCATTAATATTTTAATGAATTTTTTACTTGAAAAATTGAACATTTAAGAAAGACCTAGTACCTATATTCCTGGTGTAGATAATGCAAGAACTTTGCTAGCGTTTCTTTCTGCGTATTCTTTCTGACTAATTTAATGTAAATTATACTTCAATTTAGCAATAAATGTTATTATATAAATGTGTTGTAGTCATCAATATTCAAGGGAGCCGGAATTGACATGAAGGTGCAAAATGTTGGGTCTCCTCGTAACAAATAAAGAGGAAGCTGTTTCTAACTTACAGCAACTTTTCAAATATAATAACCTACCATATACCGAAAAAGTCCCACAAATCTCTGGTATCACATTCCCTGAGACCTCATGATAAGAGCCCTCACTATCTGGTGTTGCCAAGTCCAGTATTTCGAAGCACCCCAATATTATGCAGCTACGACTATGCCGTTCAATTTTTTTGTGAGGGGCTGTACCTATACCTCAATGATGATTGGATCCTTTGACATCATTCCTATTTTTTTATGCTATTATCCTATCATCTATATACAGTGATTTCTCTGCTCTTTTTTCTGCATCAATTCTCACTACTAATCCCATCCCATTCTTTCCTCTCTAGATTCCTGAATATAACAGTAACTTTTCCACTCTTCCTTTCAGGCTGTCCCTCAGATTTACTTTGCTTAACCCTATATTATTCAATTTATTTTTCTTCATTTTAGTCTTCAGATTCTCTAGCTTCCCTGCTTGTTACAATAGGTACCTACATTCCATGTAGGTACCTATTCATATTCTTTTAATTTTAAGCTGCTGGTTCTCTTGGTATTTCTCCAAGGGTGTCCAATTGTAAAATCATTTTAGCCCTGAAGAATTTAACAAAAAATGACAACATCGTGGTATTTGACAGGTAAAATCTATAGGATGTTTTATACATTGGCTTTCCATTTTCTTGCATATCCTTCAGTTCACTTCCTATACAAGTTCCTTTGCCTTTTGAGAAAGCTTTCTATCTCAGGGGCAATAGGATGCCCTGACCACACTGCCTGCTCATCTGTCCTGACCGGATTCACAGAATCCTTAGAATGGTATATTGTCTAAGATTTAATCATTTGAAGAATTGATTGTTTTAAGAATTTGTTGCTGAAAAATTTGTATGCTCCTAAAGATAGAAGTAGAAGAGGTTAAGGAAGGACTGTCCTTAAGAATGGTTGGTGCAGCATTTAGTTTTAAATTGAAGACTCTTGCTAATTACTGTAAGAATTTGAAACAGGGTATCTTAAACTTAATCAAAGGAAACTAAAATTGGGGAGGTACAAGGGAATATAAACATTCCCGTGTACCCTGTGTAAACTTTCTCTGGTTATGTGGTAGGCTTAGAGAGGTGTCACCATTGAAAAGCAATGAATGAAATTCACAAGTAAGGTAATTAAAGGCATCAATGTATAGCTTAAAATCCAACTAATGAATGAGTATGAAAAATGGGTATTAAAATCCAACAGTTAAAGAAAGAAAAATAATTTTTTAAACTGTGTAAACTTGCCCTGGTTTCCTCTTCTAAAAAAGAAATCACTGTTGCATATGGTAACCCCCAGCTCTGATAGATGAACTTTTCAAACACAATTAATGACAAATCATTATCAATTGACTTTCCCCCCATGAATCCTAACTGCAGATGGATGCCTTTAGATGAGTCTCTCTTGCATTTAAAATTACTATTGCTAATAATCTCTCCAATCATTAATCTCTCAAATTATTGCTCTCTCCAAAAAATTAACCTAGTGCCTGTTTTAAATAAAAATACCTCAAGTAAGCTAATATTTTATAAAAAATACTATCTCTCTCAATTGATCTGGGGTATATAAATTAAAATATGACCCCTGAAATTCCATCTACAGTAGTCAGACATCCAGAAATTATATGATCCACACAAAAGGCTTTCATCAGTGTGTTACCCTGTTCCTCCATTGCAATGCAACTCTTTGAAAACAAGTATGTACTCTAAGAAATTTAATCCCGATATTCTCCATTTTGGAAAGAAAGGTAAATGCTTAGTGCTTAATATCAGTTGTAGATTATGTGTCACTTCACTTTACCTGATTGTTTACTCACTGATTGGCTCTTTTCCTATCATCTTCCTCTATCCTTCAATCCCTTCTTTGACTCCCTACTGGTACACTTTCTCCCACTACCTCCCCTTTCCTCCCTCCACCCCCTCTCCTGATTTTCCACTGTATAGATGTGTTTCTTTATTGATATGTTTTAGTTATGACCTGCGGATGATTTTGTAACCTAATGGTTAAGTAATGATGGTGTTAATACTCCTCCTGCGATATACCTCTGACAGCTGGCAGGATATATATCTAAATATAAATCTAAAACTTAATTCGGTATTCATATTAAATATTATTTGTGGAAAACTACATTTTTCTACATCTTTTCAACTTAATGCAAATTATCCTAAATCCTCTCTTATATTGTAATAAATGAAGGATTATAAGAAAATAGTGAAATGATAACTTTTCTTTTAATCAGAAATAATTTCTCTTTATAAAAAATGTAAATGTTAATATCATTACTAAAAATCTGCACATTCTCAAACAGTCACATGTACAATTGCTCACCTAATACTTTAATACAATTTATTTGTATTTCTCTATTTTCATCTATTTATTTATAAATATCAAAATATGTTTTTTTATAAATTCAATGTAATTTAATCTATATTAATAAGACCAATTATTTTATAGTCAGGTTTTTAATTTATAAGATAAAAGGGATAGAATAAATAAATCCAGTATTTACCTCACATTACGCAAGGTCTTGCATTTAAATTGCCTCTGGAACTGCAAATATTTCTTTATTTGTGACAATCAACTCTAACTTTATTCTCTCCAAGATTCTGTCTGCATTAGCAGTTTCCATTTATGCTCTTCATATCTTTTGTATCCAATAAAAGGATTTAGTTAGGCTGCAAACCAATAGGAGTTTAAAAAATTGTCCTACTATGGAAAGTAACTTTTAACTGTTGATAGTTGGAGAAAAGTATGAATTAGTCGAACATAAAATTAAAAATTGCTATAAAAAAACCATCCCACCAGAGAATAAAAAATACATGTATGTACTATTTTCCACAGTTTATTTGACACAACCAATGTGTATGACATTGTCATCATCATCATCATCTTTAATCTTTGCAGATCATTTTTGAGAATCCCTACCCTCATTAGATTAAAGATTACTAATTAGGGAAAAATGTCTAAATTATTTATAATTTTTAGAAAATAGGGATTGATTCATAAGTTGTCCTTTGATCAAAGAGCCTGAGTCAGTGTAGCTGATGCGGAATTGAAATGGGCTAAATTGGGATGGGTGTTCTATATCACAAACTATTTTTAATATGTCTGCTCAGGAAATAGTAAAAGAAGCTTGAGAATAAATAAATAAGGAAACAAAACTTGACTGGGAAATAGTGAAGTTTGTAAGGTATGCAGACAATAAAGCTATTATGTGAGGGTTTGCAAATTTTAGCAAATGCTTTTAATGATAAGGCAAAGGAGTTTTGGAGGAAAATTAACACAAGTAAAACTAAAATAATGAGATTTACTAAGGGAAAGATACCTAAGTTAATGATTAAAATAGATGGAGAAAAACTAGAGCATGTGGATAAATTCTCTTTCTTGGGAAGTTTGCTTTTTTGGGATGGAGGATGCAAATATGTGATTAGAAAAAGAATACCCGAAGCCAAAGAAGCCTTCATGGAGCAATGGAAATTGATTACTAGTCTAAAGAGAACAGGGCTGCAAAAGAATGTAAATGAGGGTAAATTACAAGGGAATAACAGATGGGAAGACAAATATAAAATATAATAGATGAGATAAAAGATAAGAAAACTGATAATTTCATAGGTTTATATTATTTCATATACAGTAAACCCTCGCTAACACGAATCTCAAGGGACCGGGCAAAGTGTTCGCGTTATGAAAAAATTCGTGTTAACCGGATCGCGGCAAAAAAGTGCGATTATACCTGCTGATATACTGACGTCTATTATGATGTTGACGTTTAATTAACGATCACAAAAATCTCTATTAAATCTTTCTTTACCAATTGGTAAGTAAATATATTCCGTAGTTTAATTTTTGCAATAAACTTAAAATAAATTGGTAAATATTTTTTATTTTACATCACAGTCAGGCATTACATAAATTTAAAAAAATAACCAGTCTTCAAAGTCAACATTTTAGCTTTTATTAGGTTTAAAGAAATCATGTAAATTCTTTTGCCGAAGAGTAGGGCGCTAATGGTCCATGCAGTCATGTCTAATCCGATATAAGTTATCGGAAAAGGTCCTGGAAATATTTGCCGTTGCTGCATATCTTTGGAGCACATTTAGATCCGTTGTGACTTCTCCACGGGTGGGAGGCTCAAGCGACTCCTCCTCACTTTCATCCGAAGATGATTCTTCGCTATTCAGGAACATATGGCCAGATCATTGTCAGACTCCAAATATTTTGTTCAAACGTTAACTCAACCTGGTAATTTTAAGCAAAAACTCAATTTAAAGATGTTTTAAAGAAGATACAATCAACGCTCAAACTGCGGAGATATTCTCATGATACTTACCATTGCCGACGAAAGTGTTTGCAACAGCTCCCATTCCTCAGGTGTGTCCTTTTCAGTAGCCGCTCCTTGTCCAACAGAATAATCGACATCACTATGGGTCCAAGCCTTTTCGAAGCAACTTTTAATATGCTTTGCGGAAACAGATTCCCAAGCTGCTCCGATAGCTCTTATAGCATCCAAAAGAGTCCAACTTAATTTAACACGTCCTTCCGCTGCGAGTATAGCTGCTCGTACCAGATGAGTCCGATAATACCTCTTCAGTAGAGCGATAATTCCCTGATCCATTGGCTGCAAACGACTGGTTGTGTTTGGCGGAAAAAACCAAACCTTGATGTTAGTCAACTCCATTTTTCCTAGGTTGTGGGCAGCGCAGTTGTACATCGTGAGTAACACAAGACGATTCTGAGCAGCCATACGTCTATTAAATCGCACAAGCCATTCACGAAATGCAGTGCCGTCAATCCATGCCTTCTTGTGGTGGGTGTAATCGCAGGGCAGCTTTGAAAGATCAATGTGCTTGAAGCATCGGGGGATCTTCGATTTTCCAATCACCCACCATCGTAACTTCTAGCTTCCGTCCGAATTGCAAGTGAGAACAACGGTCAATCGCTGCTTACTGTGGCATCCTCTATGGCATTTCTCTCCCTTAATTCTCAGAGTGCGGCTTGGCAAGAGGTTATAAAATACACCCGTTTCGTCCATGTTAAAAACGTCTCGAGGAGAGTACTTTTCTCGAAGAAGTTTCAAATCAGCCAGCCACTCATTGACACTTCCTTCGTTCACTTTATTTGCTTCCCCACATATCACTTTCGAAGAGATTTCGCGGCGTTTTTGAAATCGCCACAGCCAGCCACTGTAGCACTTAAAGTCGTTCATTCCCAAACTGGATGCAATTGACAATGCCTTTTGCTGTATAACGGGTCCACTTACAGGCACGTCTGCTGCTCGGACGTGATTAAACCATTCCATTAATTCATCTTCGAGGTCCTTAAGATGTGATCCACGCTTGCACTTTCCTTTCAGCTCAACACCTCCTGATGCAGCCGCTTCGTCAATTTTTTCGTGATTTTTGATTATCGTTGACAAACCAATGAGGAGATTTTGGAATACCAAAATCGTGGGCAACCTGAGTTTTCGTCCGTGCTCCGCGTTCCACCTCACTTAATATTTTAAGCTTCGTTTGAAGATAAATACTCATTTGCTTTTGTTTGCTTATTGCAAAAAGATATTTTGTTCCTGTAGCTACAGATGTTCAGTAAAGACTCACTCACAGTCGTCGACACGAGAAGACTAAGAAAATTCATCCAAACTTACTCCCTGACTCACTCCTTGCCTACCATTCTCACTTTCTCATTGGGCCCCTTGCATTTTCTTGGGTGTCTTACATTATATTGGATGCCCTACATTTTCTTGGGTTATCGTTTCAATACGAGGGACAAAGGCAACGTATTATCCTCAAAGTCATTGTTCTTATTCTGCCAGGCAGTTCGCCTTAAGCGAACTATATGATTCAAGGGATGGAGGAAACTGTTCGAAATTCGTCTTAACCGAAATTCGTGTTAAACGAAAAAAACCCCGTAAGAAACTATACATTCCTGCCGGGACCGTGATTCTGTTCGCGTTAACGAGAGGTTCGTGTTAAACGAGTACGTGTTATCGAGGTTTTACTGTATTCATATTTCATGCTAGCTACTTGAAGCATGTATTTAATAAGAAAAATTATTTTGTAATGTACTTAAATGGAAAATTAACATGACTGCATTAAGTAGATTAAGTATTAGAACTAACTGGCCACATGAAAATTAGAGGGCAGTTAAGTTGACAACTGAGTATCCCAATTGCAGATTGACACTAGCAATTGGAATCTTCAATGCACATTTCGATAAGTGATTTTCCCTGTTCAGAAAATAACTAAAGAGAACTAAAGATCTTTCATTTTCAATTCATGGATTAAGTTATTCATGAATATTTATAATAAAGTATGTTTATAATTTACGCCACTAATGCCATCTCTTAAGGAAAATTGGAACTTTTGTTAATAAACTTCGACACTAATGCCATCTCTTGAGGGAAATTGGAACTTTGGTTTATAAACTTCGCCACTAATGCCATCTCTTGAGGAAAATTGGAACTTTTGTTTATAAACTTCGAGACTAATGCCATCTCTTGAGGGAAATTGGAACTTTGGTTTATAAACTTCGCCACTAATGCCATCTCTTGAGGAAAATTGTAACTTTTGTTTATAAACTTCGAGACTAATGCCATCTCTTGAGGGAAATTGGAGCTTTGGTTTATAAACTTTGCCACTAATGCCATCTCTTGAGGAAAATTGGAACTTTTGTTTATAAACTTCGCCACTAATGACATCTCTTGAGGAAAATTGGAACTTTTGTTTATAAACTTCGAGACTAATGCCATTTCTTGAGGGAAATTGGAACTTTTGTTTTTAATAAATCACCATATTAGTGCACCCATCCTTATTTGAACATCTTAGGAATGACTTCATCCGTTGCTTTTAAAATTACCTCCTCTTCTAAGAAACAAAAAATAATTTATATCAGCTGAAATTTTCTGGTAGGCTCACATTTAAGCCTGATTTCGTTATTTATGTATTAGCCAAGTATTCAATTGAATGCATCACATACCGGAGAGTACAAATTCGGCTGCATTAAAATATTCTGTAGACTCTTGATTATAGATGATATTATAATTGAATTTGCGGAAATCAAGTTATATACCAAGGTGGAAAAAATGAAGACGTCAACTTACAATTATTTAGACTGAGTGATAGGTGGTTTACCCAGCAGAGAGATGATACAAAACCCAGTCTTACGTACTGAGTGTTCAAAGGAAACAAAAATTTTCCACGAATTGAAATTTTGAATGGGCCCTGCATAACCAGATATGAGATTCGCGGGATTTTATCAAAAGAGAAAAAATTGGCCGCATCGAAAAGGAAGCTGAAGAATTTAAGTCACAGTTTTAAAATTTTCTCAAATTTATTTCAAGTCATCAAGTCACAGTTACGATCAATATGTGCGTAACTTACGCGCACAATACCTTTCAGCTGACTGATTTGCTTCCAAAACGGTATATTATTAATAATATCATCGAAAATTAATTTTTACTGATATCTTGTATTGCTCCAATACTTCTACAAATTTCTACGGAAACCCGGTTATCGAATTATTTTCGTAACTATACAGCAAATTTACAGGTAATTATAAAATATGGATCGGAATTTTTTATATCATCCCGAGTAAAGAAGAGCGTACTGTACAGACTTTTAATCGTCCAGAATGCTTAATAAAGGAACAAGTAACTTTGCAATTGTCGCCAACTCATCTTGAGATGTGCCCTCCGATAACAGCCCTAAAATAATACAATCCTAATTTATGCATTTAATAATGGTCATTTTACAAAAAAATACATAGACATTAACTTACGTTTTCCTGATAGAGGCCTCGAGCTATTAGCGGACTGTGAAAAAAAATTTCGGATGTCCATCTGTACCTTATGAAATACAAACTTAACTCTCCTTCGAACTGTTCCCTGTGAATTTCTCAAAAGCACTATTCAAGAGCCTAGCTTTGCATCCTCAAAACAGTCACATGCAGAAGATCTAACTGAGCTTTTTATCAACCTGTTTGTCCCTCAAACGTAATCTTAATCTCTGTTTTCAGGGTGTAATGTTCGAATTACTTCTCGAATGTTCCCTTGTGTTTTTGCGAGGAGTAAACGAATCAGCACATTCGAATTCTTCTCATGGGAATCTTATCTTATGGTGTGACTCATCTAACAAAAGGATATGGTTAAGAAGTGCATTCGTTGAACATTGTGTGCGAAACACTTGTAGCGTCCTATTGATATCGATGTCGGCTCTAGGCCTGCTCTGCTACCGAAAACAACAACTTAGCTACTGGCATGCAAAGCAAGTCATTGGACTTCTTGGGGGGGGGGGTTCGAACCCCTAAACTTCCCTCCCTCGCTGCGCCACTGCTTGGGCCTATTTGCAAAATACTCACCGCAAAACTTTCTCATGTCCATTTTGAAGGGAAAACGAAAAAAAACTGAATCCTTTGTCTTCTGCCGGCGATTGTCGGACGATACTCAAGGTAGTTTGAGAGAGAGGACATAATCGCATAACCTCGCGCTCTGATCGCATCGAGAGGCAGTTCTAACCTCATTGTTCATCCTGGAACCGAAATTTTCTTCTCTTGGGAGGGAAGGGGCGAAGGACTCTACTACAAAGTATTGTTGAAATATTTTTGCTGCGCTGGAGGTATAAATGAATTTCCTACGAGGAAGTACTTTTCCCATCACTGGTGTTTACACGTGCCAACACTTGACTTTGTTTTGGGTCTAAATTCCTTTCAAGTAAGCTCGTGCCTAAAAATTGTTTCTACAACACATCCCGAACCAAAATACGAATGGGTCTCCAGGGGGGGGGCAGCTGCCCCCCCCTGCCCCCCCCTGGCGACGCCCTTGATGCCCAGTGTAAACAGACCTTTAGATGACATGTTAGTTTAGGAATATTATGATTTGAGTTAAGTAGTTTTATTTTGAAAACACAGATTGATAACTTTAATGGAAACCAATAACTTACTTCTGCAAAAAGGTATTGACAATATCTCTAGTCTCTATGATTTATTTTTCAGGAGTCGGGGAATTTAAAATTAAATCAAGAAGTGTATGGGCAGAAGTGACAATAGAAAATGGATCTCACTCTTTAGACGATGAGGACCTTTTCCGGCATTACAGGGAAATATGGAAGGAAGTGGACATAACATCGGAGGGTAGAGCCAAGCAAGCGGAGTTACTCATAGCCAGCGTCCACTGCCCGTTTGTGAGCAATTTCTTCATTGAGAATGACGGAAGAATATTCCAAGGTCTAGGATGGGATACCGCGAGCTAAGGCTTCAGCAGTGGTCTAGGAGACAGCATTGATGGTATCATTCGTGAATAGGAGAGAACCAAACCCTACGCCATCGGAGACCTCGATTCGTGCATACGAATCACTCGTAAGATACGCCATCTGCACAGGAAGATTGCCCACTGACTATGTACTCATACCCTACCATATCATTTGGGATATTGAATATTCTAACTGAATGTGTGATCGAGATTCAACCCCTCTTTACGAGAGAAATCAGATGAGAGAATGGAACGCCTACACGGACAATGTTGACTTTCTCTTTCCTCTAGGGAGTGACGTAGACCAGAACCTCACAGTAGTATCAAGAGAAGAGTGGAAAGGTGTAAGGCCGAATTCAACTATGTACGCATTGGACCACCCTGTATGATTCCCAACCCAACCCACCTCCGGGGTAGGGCAGAGCTTAGAACAAGAGATTAGGAAAATTAATAGATTTTATGAATGAGCCCTCCTATAGACGAGCCCTAGAATTCTTCTAAACAACTATAATATGTAAAATCAGAAATTCTTTTATATCCTTGTACATTAATATTTTAATGAATTTTTTACTTGAAAAATTGAACATTTAAGAAAGACCTAGTACCTATATTCCTGGTGTAGATAATGCAAGAACTTTGCTAGCGTTTCTTTCTGCGTATTCTTTCTGACTAATTTAATGTAAATTATACTTCAATTTAGCAATAAATGTTATTATATAAATGTGTTGTAGTCGTCAATATTCAAGGGAGCCGGAATTGACATGAAGGTGCAAAATGTTGGGTCTCCTCGTAACAAATAAAGAGGAAGCTGTTTCTAACTTACAGCAACTTTTCAAATATAATAACCTACCATATACCGAAAAAGTCCCACAAATCTCTGGTATCACATTCCCTGAGACCTCATGATAAGAGCCCTCACTATCTGGTGTTGCCAAGTCCGTTGATATGATCCGTTGATTCACAATGTCCTCTAGTATTATTAATTTTACAGGGCCATATAGAAGTAGAGAAATGCAGTGAAGTCGCTCTTCATTGAGCACTGTTTTCCTTAATAGGCCCACATCTCTTCTTCACTTTAGGGTGTGTTGTTAGCCTTAATTCCCTTCGATACCTACGAAATTTAAAATGTTTAATGTTAGTAACAATAT
>CANPUZ010000387.1:0-38000 GCA_947579665.1 Sympetrum striolatum
GGGAAAAAAAGACTAAAAAAATTGAAATTTCGCTAAAATTATTCGTTTTTCTTGCTTTTTTCGGTCAAATCTCGATAAAATAAGGAAAATTAAGGGAAAAAAAGAGGAAAAAAATTGAAATTTCGCTAAAATTATTCGTTTTTCTTGCTTTTTTCGGTCAAATCTCGATAAAATAAGGAAAATTAAGGGAATAAAAGAGGATAAAAATTGATATTTCGCTATAATTATTCGTTTTTCTTGCTTTTTTCGGACAAACCTCGATAAAATAAGGAAAATTAAGGGAAAAAAAGAGGAAAAAAATTGAAATTTCGCTAAAATTATTCGTTTTTCTAGCTTTTTTCGGTCAAATCTCGATAAAATAAGGAAAATTAAGGGAAAAAAGAGGAAAAAAATAGAAATTTCGCTAAAATTATTCGTTTTTCTTGCTTTTTTCGGTCAAATCTCGATAAAATAAGGAAAATTAAGGGAAAAAAGAGGAAAAAAATAGAAATTTCGCTAAAATTATTTGTTTTTCTTGCTTTTTTCGGTCAAATCTCGATAAAATAAGGAAAATTAACGGTAAAAAAGAGGAAAAAAATTGAAATTTCGCTAAAATTATTCGTTTTTCTTGCTTTTTTCGGTCAAATCTCGATAAAATAAGGAAAATTAAGGGAAAAAAGAGGAAAAAAATTGAAATTTCGCTAAAATTATTCGTTTTTCTTGCTTTTCTATGTCAAATCTCGATAAAATAAGGAAAATTAAGGGAAAAAAGAGGAAAAAAATAGAAATTTCGCTAAAATTATTCGTTTTTCTTGCTTTTTACGGTCAAATCTCGATAAAATGAGGAAAATTAAGGGAAAAAACGAGGATAAAAATTGATATTTCGCTAAAATTATTCGTTTTTCTTGCTTTTTTCGGTCAAATATCTATAAAATAAGGAAAATCAAGGGAAAAAAGAAGATAAAAATTGATATTTAGCTAAAATTATTCGGTTTTCTTGCTTTTTTCGGTCAAATCTCGATAAAATGTGGAAAATTAAGGGAAAAAAATACTAAAAAAATTGAAATTTCGCTAAAATTATTCGTTTTTCTTGCTTTTCTCGGTCAAATCTTGATAAAATAAGGAAAATTAAGGGAAAAAAGGAGGAAAAAAATTGAAATTTCGCTAAAATTATTCGTTTTTCTTGCTTTTTTCGGTCAAATCTCGATAAAATAAGGAAAATTAAGGGAATAAAAGAGGAAAAAAATAGAAATTTCGCTAAAATTATTCGTTTTTCTTGCTTTTTTCGGTCAAATCTCGATAAAGTAAGGAAAATTAAGGGTAAAAAAGAGGAAAAAAATTGAAATTTCGCTAAAATTATTCGTTTTTCTTGCTTTTTTCGGTCAAATCTCGATAAAATAAGGAAAATTAAGGGTAAAAAAGAGGAAAAAAATTGAAATTTCGCTAAAATTATTCGTTTTTCTTGCTTTTCTATGTCAAATCTCGATAAAATAAGGAAAATTAAGGGAAAAAAAGACTAAAAAAATTGAAATTTCGCTAAAATTATTCGTTTTTCTTGCTTTTTTCGGTCAAATCTCGATAAAATAAGGAAAATTAAGGGAAAAAACGAGGATAAAAATTGATATTTTGCTAAAATTATTCGTTTTTCTTGCTTTTTTCGGTCAAATATCTATAAAATAAGGAAAATCAAGGGAAAAAAGAAGATAAAAATTGATATTTAGCTAAAATTATTTGTTTTTCTTGCTTTTTTCGGTCAAATCTCGATAAAATGTGGAAAATTAAGGGAAAAAAAGACTAAAAAAATTGAAATTTCGCTAAAATTATTCGTTTTTCTTGCTTTTTTCGGTCAAATCTTGATAAAATAAGGAAAATTAAGGGAAAAAAAAGAGGAAAAAAATTGAAATTTCGCTAAAATTATTCGTTTTTCTTGCTTTTCTATGTCAAATCTCGATAAAATAAGGAAAATTAAGGGAAAAAAGAGGAAAAAAATAGAAATTTCGCTAATATTATTCGTTTTTCTTGCTTTTTACGGTCAAATCTCGATAAAATGAGTAAAATTAAGGGAAAAAAAGAGGAAAAAAATTGAAATTTCGCTAAAATTATTCGTTTTTCTAGCTTTTTTCGGTCAAATCTCGATAAAATAAGGAAAATTAAGGGAAAAAAGAGGAAAAAAATAGAAATTTCGCTAAAATTATTCGTTTTTCTTGCTTTTTTCGGTCAAATCTCGATAAAATAAGGAAAATTAAGGGTGAAAAAGAGGAAAAAAATTGAAATTTCGCTAAAATTATTCGTTTTTCTTGCTTTTTTCGGTCAAATCTCGATAAAATAAGGAAAATTAAGGGAAAAAAAGAGGAAAAAAATAGAAATTTCGCTAAAATTATTCGTTTTTCTTGCTTTTTTCGGTCTAATGTCGATAAAATAAGGAAAATTAAGGAAAAAAAGAGGAAAAAAATAGAAATTTCGCTAAAATTATTCGTTTTTCTTGCTTTTTTCGGTCAAATCTCGATAAAATAAGGAAAATAAAGGGTAAAAAAGAGGAAAAAAATAGAAATTTCGCTAAAAATATTCGTTTTTCTTGCTTTTTTCGGTCAAATCTCGATAAAATGAGGAAAATTAAGGGAAAAAACGAGGATAAAAATTGATATTTCGCTAAAATTATTAGTTTTTCTTGCTTTTTTCGGTCAAATATCTATAAAATAAGGAAAATCAAGGGAAAAAAGAAGATAAAAATTGATATTTAGCTAAAATTATTCGTTTTTCTTGCTTTTTTCGGTCAAATCTCGATAAAATGTGGAAAATTAAGGGAAAAAAGACTAAAAAAATTGAAATTTCGCTAAAATTATTCGTTTTTCTTGCTTTTTTCGGACGAACCTCGATAAAATAAGGAAAATTAAGGGAAAAAAAGAGGAAAAAAATTGAAATTTCGCTAAAATTATTCGTTTTTCTTGCTTTTTTCGGTCAAATCTCGATAAAATAAGGAAAATTAAGGGAAAAAAAGAGGAAAAAAATAGAAATTTCGCTAAAATTATTCGTTTTTCTTGCTTTTTTCGGTCAAATCTCGATAAAATAAGGAAAATTAAGGGAAAAAAGAGGAAAAAAATAGAAATTTCGCTAAAATTATTCGTTTTTCTTGCTATTTTCGGTCAAATCTCGATAAAATAAGGAAAATTTAGGGTAAAAAAGAGGAAAAAAATTGAAATTTCGCTAAAATTATTCGTTTTTCTTGCTTTTTTCGGTCAATTCTCGATAACATGAGGAAAATTAAGGGAAAAAACGAGGATAAAATTTGATATTTCGCTAAAATTATTCGTTTTTCTTGCTTTTTTCGATCAAATATCGATAAAATAAGGAAAATCAAGGGAAAAAAATTAAAAATTGAAATTTCGCTAAAATTATTCGTTTTTCTTGCTTTTTTCGGTCAAATCTCGATAAAATAAGGAAAATTAAGGGAAAAAAAGAGGAAAAAAATTGAAATTTCGCTAAAATTATTCGTTTTTCTAGTTTTTTTAGGTCAAATCTCGATAAAATGAGGAAAATTAAGGGAAAAAACGAGGATTAATATTGATATTTCGCTAAAATTATTCGTTTTTCTTGCTTTTTTCGGTCAAATATCGATAAAATAAGGAAAATTAAGGGAAAAAAAGAGGATAAAAATTGATATTTCGCTAAAATTATTCGTTTTTCTTGCTTTTTTCGGTCAAATCTCGATAAAATAAGGAAAATTAAGGGAATAAAAGAGGATAAAAATTGATATTTCGCTAAAATTATTCGTTTTTCTTGCTTTTTTCGGACAAACCTCGATAAAATAAGGAAAATTAAGGGAAAAAAAGAGGAAAAAAATTGAAATTTCGCTAAAATTATTCGTTTTTCTAGCTTTTTTGGGTCAAATCTCGATAAAATAAGGAAAATTAAGGGAAAAAAGAGGAAAAAAATAGAAATTTCGCTAAAATTATTCGTTTTTCTTGCTTTTTTCGGTCAAATCTCGAAAAAATAAGGAAAATTAAGGGTAAAAAAGAGGAAAAAAATAGAAATTTCGCTAAAATTATTCGTTTTTCTTGCTTTTTTCGGTCAAATCTCGATAAAATAAGGAAAATTAAGGGAAAAAAAGAGGATAAAAATTGAAATTTCGCTAAAATTATTCGTTTTTCTTGCTTTTTTCGGTCAAATCTCGATAAAATAAGGAAAATTAAGAAAAAAAGAGGAAAAAAATAGAAATTTCGCTAAAATTATTCGTTTTTCTTGCTTTTTACGGTCAAATCTCGATAAAATAAGGAAAATTAAGGGTAAAAAAGAGGAAAAAAATTGAAATTTCGCTAAAATTATTTGTTTTTCTTGCTTTTTTCGGTCAAATCTCGATAAAATGAGGAAAATTAAGGGAAAAAACGAGGATAAAAATTGATATTTCGCTAAAATTATTCGTTTTTCTTGCTTTTTTCGGTCAAATATCGATAAAATAAGGAAAATCAAGGGAAAAAAGAAGATAAAAATTGATATTTAGCTAAAATTATTCGTTTTTCTTGTTTTTTTCTGTCAATTCTCGATAAAATGTGGAAAATTAAGGGAAAAAAAGACTAAAAAAATTGAAATTTCGCTAAAATTATTCGTTTTTCTTGCTTTTTTCGATCAAATCTTGATAAAATAAGGAAAATTATGGGAAAAAAAGAGGAAAAAAATTGAAATTTCGCTAAAATTACTCGTTTTTCTTGCTTTTTTCGGTCAAATCTCGATAAAATAAAGAAAATTAAGGGTGAAAAAGAGGAAAATATTGAAATTTCGCTCAAATTATTCGTTTTTCTTGCTTTTTTCGGTCAAATCTCGATAAAATGTGGAAAATTAAGGGAAAAAAAGACTAAAAAAATTGAAATTTCAATAAAATTATGTGTTTTTCTTGCTTTTTTCGATCAAATCTTGATAAAATAAGGAAAATTAAGGGAAAAAAGAGGAAAAAAGAGGAAAAAAATAGAAATTTCGCTAAAATTATTCGTTTTTCTTGCTTTTTTCGGTCAAATCTCGATAAAATAAAGAAAATTAAGGGTGAAAAAGAGGAAAATATTGAAATTTCAGTCAAATTATTCGTTTTTCTTGCTTTTTTCGGTCAAATCTCGATAAAATAAGGAAAATTAAGGGAAAAAAAGAGGAAAAAAATAGAAATTTCGCTAAAATTATTCGTTTTTCTTGCTTTTTTCGGTCTAATGTCGATAAAATAAGGAAAATTAAGGAAAAAAAGAGGAAAAAAATAGAAATTTCGCTAAAATTATTCGTTTTTCTTGCTTTTTTCGGTCAAATCTCGATAAAATAAGGAAAATTAAGGGTAAAAAAGAGGAAAAAAATTGAAATTTCGCTAAAATTATTCGTTTTTCTTGCTTTTTTCGGTCAAATCTCGATAAAATGAGGAAAATTAAGGGAAAAAACGAGGATAAAAATTGATATTTCGCTAAAATTATTCGTTTTTCTTGCTTTTTTCGGTCAAATATCGATAAAATAAGGAAAATCAAGGAAAAAAAAATGATAAAAATTGATATTTAGCTAAAATTATTCGTTTTTCTTGCTTTTTTCGGTCAAATCTCGATAAAATGTGGAAAATTAAGGGAAAAAAAGACTAAAAAAATTGAAATTTCGCTAAAATTATTCGTTTTTCTTGCTTTTTTCGGTCAAATCTCGATAAAATAAGGAAAATTAAGGGAAAAAAAGAGGAAAAAAATTGAAATTTCGCTAAAATTATTCGTTTTTCTTCTTTTTTTCGGTCAAATCTCGATAAAATAAGGAAAATTAAGGGAATAAAAGAGGATAAAAATTGATATTTCGCTAAAATTATTCGTTTTTCTTGCTTTTTTCGGACAAACCTCGATAAAATAAGGAAAATTAAGGGAAAAAAGAGGAAAAAAATTGAAATTTCGCTAAAATTATTCGTTTTTCAAGCTTTTTTTGGTCAAATCTCGATAAAATAAGGAAAATTAAGGGAAAAAAAAGGAAAAAAATTGAAATTTCGCTAAAATTATTCGTTTTTCTTGCTTTTTTCGGTCAAATCTCGATAAAATAAGGAAAATTAAGGGAAAAAAGAGGAAAAAAAATAGAAATTTCGCTAAAATTATTCGTTTTTATTGCTTTTTTCGGTCAAATCTCGATAAAATAAGGAAAATTAACGGTGAAAAAGAGGAAAAAAATTGAAATTTCGCTAAAATTATTCGTTTTTCTTGCTTTTTTCGGACAAATCTGGATAAAATAAGGAAAATTAAGGGAAAAAAGAGGAAAAAAATTGAAATTTCGCTAAAATTATTCGTTTTTCTTGCTTTTCTATGTCAAATCATGATAAAATAAGGAAAATTAAGGGAAAAAAAGACTAAAAAAATTGAAATTTCGCTAAAATTATTCGTTTTTTCTTGCTTTTTTCGGTCAAATCTCGATAAAATGAGGAAAATTAAGGAAAAAAACGAGGATAAAAATTGATATTTCGCTAAAATTATTCGTTTTTCTTGCTTTTTTCGGTCAAATATCGATAAAATAAGGAAAATCAAGGAAAAAAAATGATAAAAAATTGATATTTAGCTAAAATTATTCGTTTTTCTTGCTTTTTTCGGTCAAATCTCGATAAAATGAGGAAAATTAAGGGAAAAAAACGAGGATAAAAATTGATATTTCTCTAAAATTATTCGTTTTTCTTGCTTTTTTCGGTCAAATATCGATAAAATAAGGAAAATCAAGGGAAAAAAGAAGATAAAAATTGATATTTAGCAAAAATTATTCGTTTTTCTTGCTTTTTTTCGGTCAAATCTCGATAAAATGTGGAAAATTAAGGGAAAAAAAGACTAAAAAAATTGAAATTTCGCTAAAATTATTCGTTTTTCTTGCTTTTTTTCGGTCAAATCTCGATAAAATAAGGAAAATTAAGGGAATAAAAGAGGAATTGATATTTCGCTAAAATTATTCGTTTTTCTTGCTTTTTTCGGTCAAATCTCGATAAAATAAGGAAAATTAAGGGAATAAAAGAGGATAAAAATTGATATTTCGCTAAAATTATTCGTTTTTCTTGCTTTTTTCGGACAAACCTCGATAAAATAAGGAAAATTAAGGGAAAAAAGAGGAAAAAAATTGAAATTTCGCTAAAATTATTCGTTTTTCTAGCTTTTTTCGGTCAAATCTCGATAAAATAAGGAAAATTAAGGGAAAAAAATGGAAAAAAATAGAAATTTCGCTAAAATTATTCGTTTTTCTTGCTTTTTTCGGTCAAATCTCGATAAAATAAGGAAAATTAAGGGTGAAAAAGAGGAAAGAAATTGAAATTTCGCTGAAATTATTCGTTTTTCTTGGTTTTTTCGGTCAAATCTCGATAAAATAAGGAAAATTAAGGGAAAAAAAGAGGAAAAAAATAGAAATTTCGCTAAAATTATTCGTTTTTCTTGCTTTTTTCGGTCTAATGTCGATAAAATAAGGAAAATTAAGGAAAAAAGAGGAAAAAAATAGAAATTTCGCTAAAATTATTCGTTTTTCTTGCTTTTTTCGGTCAAATCTCGATAAAATAAGGAAAATTAAGGGTTAAAAAGAGGAAAAAAATTGAAATTTCGCTAAAATTATTCGTTTTTCTTGCTTTTTTCGGTCAAATCTCGATAAAATGAGGAAAATTAAGGGAAAAAACGAGGATAAAAATTGATATTTCGCTAAAATTATTCGTTTTTCTTGCTTTTTTCGGTCTAATGTCGATAAAATAAGGAAAATTAAGGAAAAAAAGAGGAAAAAAATAGAAATTTCGCTAAAATTATTCGTTTTTCTTGCTTTTTTCGGTCAAATCTCGATAAAATAAGGAAAATTAAGGGTAAGAAAGAGGAAAAAAATTGAAATTTCGCTAAAATTATTCGTTTTTCTTGCTTTTTTTCGGTCAAATCTCGATAAAATGAGGAAAATTAAGGGAAAAAACGAGGATAAAAATTGATATTTCGCTAAAATTATTCGTTTTTCTTGCTTTTTTCGGTCAAATATCGATAAAATAAGGAAAATCAAGGAAAAAAAATGATAAAAATTGATATTTAGCTAAAATTATTCGTTTTTCTTGCTTTTTTCGGTCAAATCTCGATAAAATGTGGAAAATTAAGGGAAAAAAAGACTAAAAAAATTGAAATTTCGCTAAAATTATTCGTTTTTTTTTGCTTTTTTTCGGTCAAATCTCGATAAAATAAGGA
Organism: Sympetrum striolatum; assembly: GCA_947579665.1. NCBI lineage: Eukaryota > Metazoa > Arthropoda > Insecta > Odonata > Libellulidae > Sympetrum > Sympetrum striolatum. Next base: position 8,154 of record CANPUZ010000387.1, read on the forward strand.
AAATTAAGGGAAAAAAAGAGGAAAAAAATTGAAATTTCGCTAAAATTATTCGTTTTTCTTCTTTTTTCGGTCAAATCTCGATAAAATAAGGAAAATTAAGGGAATAAAAGAGGATAAAAATTGATATTTCGCTAAAATTATTCGTTTTTCTTGCTTTTTTCGGACAAACCTCGATAAAATAAGGAAAATTAAGGGAAAAAAGAGGAAAAAAATTGAAATTTCGCTAAAATTATTCGTTTTTCAAGCTTTTTTTGGTCAAATCTCGATAAAATAAGGAAAATTAAGGGAAAAAAAGGAAAAAAATTGAAATTTCGCTAAAATTATTCGTTTTTCTTGCTTTTTTCGGTCAAATCTCGATAAAATAAGGAAAATTAAGGGAAAAAAAGAGGAAAAAAATAGAAATTTCGCTAAAATTATTCGTTTTTATTGCTTTTTTGGTCAAATCTCGATAAAATAAGGAAAATTAACGGTGAAAAAAAGGAAAAAAAATTGAAATTTCGCTAAAATTATTCGTTTTTCTTGCTTTTTTCGGACAAATCTGGATAAAATAAGGAAAATTAAGGGAAAAAAGAGGAAAAAAATTGAAATTTCGCTAAAATTATTCGTTTTTCTTGCTTTTCTATGTCAAATCTTGATAAAATAAGGAAAATTAAGGGAAAAAAAGGAAAAAAATTGAAATTTCGCTAAAATTATTCGTTTTTCTTGCTTTTTTCGGTCAAATCTCGATAAAATAAGGAAAATTAAGGGAAAAAAGAGGAAAAAAATAGAAATTTCGCTAAAATTATTCGTTTTTATTGCTTTTTTTGGTCAAATCTCGATAAAATAAGGAAAATTAACGGTGAAAAAGAGGAAAAAAATTGAAATTTCGCTAAAATTATTCGTTTTTCTTGCTTTTTTCGGACAAATCTGGATAAAATAAGGAAAATTAAGGGAAAAAAGAGGAAAAAAATTGAAATTTCGCTAAAATTATTCGTTTTTCAAGCTTTTTTTGGTCAAATCTCGATAAAATAAGGAAAATTAAGGGAAAAAAAGGAAAAAAATTGAAATTTCGCTAAAATTATTCGTTTTTCTTGCTTTTTTCGGTCAAATCTCGATAAAATAAGGAAAATTAAGGGAAAAAAGAGGAAAAAAATAGAAATTTCGCTAAAATTATTCGTTTTTATTGCTTTTTTTGGTCAAATCTCGATAAAATAAGGAAAATTAACGGTGAAAAAGAGGAAAAAAATTGAAATTTCGCTAAAATTATTCGTTTTTCTTGCTTTTTTCGGACAAATCTGGATAAAATAAGGAAAATTAAGGGAAAAAAGAGGAAAAAAATTGAAATTTCGCTAAAATTATTCGTTTTTCTTGCTTTTTTCGGTCAAATCTCGATAAAATGAGGAAAATTAAGGGAAAAAACGAGGATAAAAATTGATATTTCGCTAAAATTATTCGTTTTTCTTGCTTTTTTCGGTCAAATATCGATAAAATAAGGAAAATCAAGGAAAAAAAATGATAAAAATTGATATTTAGCTAAAATTATTCGTTTTTCTTGCTTTTTTCGGTCAAATCTCGATAAAATGAGGAAAATTAAGGGAAAAAACGAGGATAAAAATTGATATTTCTCTAAAATTATTCGTTTTTCTTGCTTTTTTCGGTCAAATATCGATAAAATAAGGAATATCAAGGGAAAAAAGAAGATAAAAATTGATATTTAGCAAAAATTATTCGTTTTTCTTGCTTTTTTCGGTCAAATCTCGATAAAATGTGGAAAATTAAGGGAAAAAAAGACTAAAAAAATTGAAATTTCGCTAAAATTATTCGTTTTTCTTGCTTTTTTCGGTCAAATCTCGATAAAATAAGGAAAATTAAGGGAATAAAAGAGGATAAAAATTGATATTTCGCTAAAATTATTCGTTTTTCTTGCTTTTTTCGGTCAAATCTCGATAAAATAAGGAAAATTAAGGGAATAAAAGAGGATAAAAATTGATATTTCGCTAAAATTATTCGTTTTTCTTGCTTTTTTCGGACAAACCTCGATAAAATAAGGAAAATTAAGGGAAAAAAAGAGGAAAAAAATTGAAATTTCGCTAAAATTATTCGTTTTTCTAGCTTTTTTCGGTCAAATCTCGATAAAATAAGGAAAATTAAGGGAAAAAAATGGAAAAAAATAGAAATTTCGCTAAAATTATTCGTTTTTCTTGCTTTTTTCGGTCAAATCTCGATATAATAAGGAAAATTAAGGGTGAAAAAGAGGAAAGAAATTGAAATTTCGCTGAAATTATTCGTTTTTCTTGGTTTTTTCGGTCAAATCTCGATGATATAAGGAAAATTAAGGGAAAAAAAGAGGAAAAAAATAGAAATTTCGCTAAAATTATTCGTTTTTCTTGCTTTTTTCGGTCTAATGTCGATAAAATAAGGAAAATTAAGGAAAAAAAGAGGAAAAAAATAGAAATTTCGCTAAAATTATTCGTTTTTCTTGCTTTTTTCGGTCAAATCTCGATAAAATAAGGAAAATTAAGGGTTAAAAAGAGGAAAAAAATTGAAATTTCGCTAAAATTATTCGTTTTTCTTGCTTTTTTCGGTCAAATCTCGATAAAATGAGGAAAATTAAGGGAAAAAACGAGGATAAAAATTGATATTTCGCTAAAATTATTCGTTTTTCTTGCTTTTTTCGGTCAAATATCGATAAAATAAGGAAAATCAAGGAAAAAAAATGATAAAAATTGATATTTAGCTAAAATTATTCGTTTTTCTTGCTTTTTTCGGTCAAATCTCGATAAAATGTGGAAAATTAAGGGAAAAAAAGACTAAAAAATTTGAAATTTCGCTAAAATTATTCGTTTTTCTTGCTTTTTTCGGTCAAATCTCGATAAAATAAGGAAAATTAAGGGAAAAAAAGAGGAAAAAAATTGAAATTTCGCTAAAATTATTCGTTTTTCTTGCTTTTTTCGGTCAAATCTCGATAAAATAAGGAAAATTAAGGGAATAAAAGAGGATAAAAATTGATATTTCGCTAAAATTATTCGTTTTTCTTGCTTTTTTCGGTCAAATCTCGATAAAATAAGGATAATTAATGGTGAAAAAGAGGAAAAAAATTGAAATTTCGCTAAAATTATTCGTTTTTCTTGCTTTTTTCGGTCAAATCTCGATAAAATAAGGAAAATTAAGGGAAAAAAAGAGGATAAAAATTGATATTTCGCTAAAATTATTCGTTTTTCTTGCTTTTTTCGGTGAAATATCGATAAAATAAGGAAAATCAAAGGAAAAAAGATGATAAAAATTGATATTTAGCTAAAATTTATTCGTTTTTCTTGCTATTTTCGGTCAAATCTCGATAAAATGTGGAAAATTAAGGGAAAAAAAGAGGAAAAAAATTGACATTTCGCTAAAATTATTCGTTTTTCTTGCTTTTTTATGTCAAATCTCGATAAAATAACGAAAATTAAGGGAAAAAAAGTGGAAAAAAATTGAAATTTCGCAAAAATTATTCGTTTTTCTTGCTTTTTTCGGTCAAATCTCGATAAAATATGGAAAATTAAGGGAATAAAAGAGGATAAAAATTGATATTTCGCTAAAATTATTCGTTTTTCTTGCTTTTTTCGGACAAACCTCGACAAAATAAGGAAAATTAAGGGAAAAAAATAGGACAAAAATTGAAATTTCGCTAAAATTATTCGTTTTTCTAGCTTTTTTCGGTCAAATCTCGATAAAATAAGGAATATTAAGGGAAAAAAAGACTAAAAAAATTGAAATTTCGCTAAATTAATTGGTTTTTCTTGCTTTTTTCGGTCAAATCTCGATAAAATAAGGAAAATTAAGGGAAAAAAGAGGAAAAGAATTGAAATTTCGCTAAAATTATTCGTTTTTCTTGCTTTTTTCGGTCAAATCTCGATAAAATAAGGAAAATTTAGGGTAAAAAAGAGGAAAAAAATTGAAATTTCGCTAAAATTATTCGTTTTTCTTGCTTTTTTCGGTCAAATCTCGATAAAATGAGGAAAATTAAGGGAAAAAACGAGGATAAAAATTGATATTTCGCTAAAATTATTCGTTTTTCTTGCTTTTTTCGGTCAAATCTCGATAAAATAAGGAAAATTAAGGGAAAAAAAGAGGATAAAAATTGATATTTCGCTAAAATTATTCGTTTTTCTTGCATTTTTCGGTCAAATCTCGATAAAATAAGGAAAATTAAGGGAAAAAAGAGGAAAAAAATAGAAATTTCGCTAAAATTATTCGTTTTTCTTGCTTTTTACGGTCAAATCTCGATAAAATGAGGAAAATTAAGGGAAAAAACGAGGATAAAAATTGATATTTCGCTAAAATTATTCGTTTTTCTTGATTTTTTCGGTCAAATATCTATAAAATAAGGAAAATCAAGGGAAAAAAGAAGATAAAAATTGATATTTAGCTAAAATTATTCGGTTTTCTTGCTTTTTTCGGTCAAATCTCGATAAAATGTGGAAAATTAAGGGGAAAAAAGACTAAAAAAATTGAAATTTCGCTAAAATTATTCGTTTTTCTTGCTTTTTTCGGTCAAATCTTGATAAAATAAGGAAAATTAAGGGAAAAAAGGAGGAAAAAAATTGAAATTTCGCTAAAATTATTCGTTTTTCTTGCTTTTTTCGGTCAAATCTCGATAAAATAAGGAAAATTAAGGGAATAAAAGAGGAAAAAAATAGAAATTTCGCTAAAATTATTCGTTTTTCTTGCTTTTTTCGGTCAAATCTCGATAAAATAAGGAAAATTAAGGGTAGAAAAGAGGAAAAAAATTGAAATTTCGCAAAAATTATTCGTTTTTCTTGCTTTTTTCGGTCAAATCTCGATAAAATAAGGAAAATTAAGGGTAAAAAAGAGGAAAAAAATTGAAATTTCGCTAAAATTATTCTTTTTTCTTGCTCTTCTATGTCAAATCTCGATAAAATAAGGAAAATTAAGGGAAAAAAAGACTAAAAAAATGGAAATTTCGCTAAAATTATTCGTTTTTCTTGCTTTTTTCGGTCAAATCTCGATAAAATAAGGAAAATTAAGGGAAAAAACGAGGATAAAAATTGATATTTCGCTAAAATTATTCGTTTTTCTTGCTTTTTTCGGTCAAATATCTATAAAATAAGGAAAATCAAGGGAAAAAAGAAGATAAAAAATGATATTTAGCTAAAATTATTCGTTTTTCTTGCTTTTTTCTGTCAAATCTCGATAAAATAAGGAAAATTAAGGGAAAAAAAGAGGATAAAAATTGATATTTCGCTAAAATTATTCCTTTTTCTTGCTTTTTTCGGTCAAATCTCGATAAAATAAGGAAAATTAACGGAAAAAAGAGGAAAAAAATAGAAATTTCGCTAAAATTATTCGTTTTTCTTGCTTTTTACGGTCAAATCTCGATAAAATAAGGAAAATTAAGGGTAAAAAAGAGGAAAAAAATTGAAATTTCGCTAAAATTATTTGTTTTTCTTGCTTTTTTCGGTCAAATCTCGATAAAATGAGGAAAATTAAGGGAAAAAATGAGGATAAAAATTGATATTTCGCTAAAATTATTCGTTTTTCTTGCTTTTTTCGGTCAAATATCGAAAAAATAAGGAAAATCAAGGGAAAAAAGAAGATAAAAATTGATATTTAGCTAAAATTATTCGTTTTTCTTGTTTTTTTCTGTCAATTCTCGATAAAATGTGGAAAATTAAGGGAAAAAAAGACTAAAAAAATTGAAATTTCGCTAAAATTATTCGTTTTTCTTGCTTTTTTCGATCAAATCGTGATAAAATAAGGAAAATTATGGGAAAAAAAGAGGAAAAATATTGAAATTTCGCTAAAATTACTCGTTTTTCTTGCTTTTTTCGGTCAAATCTCGATAAAATAAAGAAAATTAAGGGTGAAAAAGAGGAAAATATTGAAATTTCACTCAAATTATTCGTTTTTCTTGCTTTTTTCGGTCAAATCTCGATAAAATGTGGAAAATTAAGGGAAAAAAAGACTAAAAAAATTGAAATTTCGCTAAAATTATTCGTTTTTCTTGCTTTTTTCGATCAAATCTTGATAAAATAAGGAAAATTAAGGGAAAAAAGAGGAAAAAAATAGAAATTTCGCTAAAATTATTCGTTTTTCTTGCTTTTTTCGGTCAAATCTCGATAAAATAAAGAAAATTAAGGGTGAAAAAGAGGAAAATATTGAAATTTCGCTCAAATTATTCGTTTTTCTTGCTTTTTTCGGTCAAATCTCGATAAAATAAGGAAAATTAAGGGAAAAAAAGAGGAAAAAAATAGAAATTTCGCTAAAATTATTCGTTTTTCTTGCTTTTTTCGGTCTAATGTCGATAAAATAAGGAAAATTAAGGAAAAAAAGAGGAAAAAAATAGAAATTTCGCTAAAATTATTCGTTTTTCTTGCTTTTTTCGGTCAAATCTCGATAAAATAAGGAAAATTAAGGGTAAAAAAGAGGAAAAAAATTGAAATTTCGCTAAAATTATTTGTTTTTCTTGCTTTTTTCGGTCAAATCTCGATAAAATGAGGAAAATTAAGGGAAAAAACGAGGATAAAAATAGAAATTTCGCTAAAATTATTCGTTTTTCTTGCTTTTTTCGGTCTAATGTCGATAAAATAAGGAAAATTAAGGAAAAAAAGAGGAAAAAAATAGAAATTTCGCTAAAATTATTCGTTTTTCTTGCTTTTTTCGGTCAAATCTCGATAAAATAAGGAAAAATAAGGGTAAAAAAGAGGAAAAAAATTGAAATTTCGCAAAAATTATTCGTTTTTCTTGCTTTTTTCGGTCAAATCTCGATAAAATAAGGAAAATTAAGGGTAAAAAAGAGGAAAAAAATTGAAATTTCGCTAAAATTATTCGTTTTTCTTGCTCTTCTATGTCAAATCTCGATAAAATAAGGAAAATTAAGGGAAAAAAAGACTAAAAAAATGGAAATTTCGCTAAAATTATTCGTTTTTCTTGCTTTTTTCGGTCAAATCTCGATAAAATAAGGAAAATTAAGGGAAAAAACGAGGATAAAAATTGATATTTCGCTAAAATTATTCGTTTTTCTTGCTTTTTTCGGTCAAATATCTATAAAATAAGGAAAATCAAGGGAAAAAAGAAGATAAAAATTGATATTTAGCTAAAATTATTCGTTTTTCTTGCTTTTTTCGGTCAAATCTCGATAAAATAAGGAAAATTAAGGGAAAAAAAGAGGATAAAAATTGATATTTCGCTAAAATTATTCGTTTTTTCTTGCTTTTTTCGGTCAAATCTCGATAAAATAAGGAAAATTAAGGGAAAAAAGAGGAAAAAAATAGAAATTTCGCTAAAATTATTCGTTTTTCTTGCTTTTTACGGTCAAATCTCGATAAAATAAGGAAAATTAAGGGTAAAAAAGAGGAAAAAAATTGAAATTTCGCTAAAATTATTTGTTTTTCTTGCTTTTTTCGGTCAAATCTCGATAAAATGAGGAAAATTAAGGGAAAAAACGAGGATAAAAATTGATATTTCGCTAAAATTATTCGTTTTTCTTGCTTTTTTCGGTCAAATATCGATAAAATAAGAAAAATCAAGGGAAAAAAGAAGATAAAAATTGATATTTAGCTAAAATTATTCGTTTTTCTTGTTTTTTTCTGTCAATTCTCGATAAAATGTGGAAAATTAAGGGAAAAAAAGACTAAAAAAATTGAAATTTCGCTAAAATTATTCGTTTTTCTTGCTTTTTTCGATCAAATCTTGATAAAATAAGGAAAATTATGGGAAAAAAAGAGGAAAAAAATTGAAATTTCGCTAAAATTACTCGTTTTTCTTGCTTTTTTCGGTCAAATCTCGATAAAATAAAGAAAATTAAGGGTGAAAAAGAAGAAAATATTGAAATTTCGCTCAAATTATTCGTTTTTCTTGCTTTTTTCGGTCAAATCTCGATAAAATGTGGAAAATTAAGGGAAAAAAAGACTAAAAAAATTGAAATTTCGCTAAAATTATTCGTTTTTCTTGCTTTTTTCGATCAAATCTTGATAAAATAAGTAAATTAAGGGAAAAAAGAGGAAAAAAATAGAAATTTCGCTAAAATTATTCGTTTTTCTTGCTTTTTTCGGTCAAATCTCGATAAAATAAAGAAAATTAAGGGTGAAAAATAGGAAAATATTGAAATTTCGCTAAAATTATTCGTTTTTCTTGCTTTTTTCGATCAAATCTTGATAAAATAAGGAAAATTATGGGAAAAAAAGAGGAAAAAAATTGAAATTTCGCTAAAATTACTCGTTTTTCTTGCTTTTTTCGGTCAAATCTCGATAAAATAAAGAAAATTAAGGGTGAAAAAGAGGAAAATATTGAAATTTCGCTCAAATTATTCGTTTTTCTTGCTTTTTTTCGGTCAAATCTCGATAAAATGTGGAAAATTAAGGGAAAAAAAGACTAAAAAAATTGAAATTTCGCTAAAATTATTCGTTTTTCTTGCTTTTTTCGATCAAATCTTGATAAAATAAGGAAAATTAAGGGAAAAAAGAGGAAAAAAATAGAAATTTCGCTAAAATTATTCGTTTTTCTTGCTTTTTTTCGGTCAAATCTCGATAAAATAAAGAAAATTAAGGGTGAAAAAGAGGAAAATATTGAAATTTCGCTCAAATTATTCGTTTTTCTTGCTTTTTTCGGTCAAATCTCGATAAAATAAGGAAAATTAAGGGAAAAAAAGAGGAAAAAAAATAGAAATTTCGCTAAAATTATTCGTTTTTCTTGCTTTTTTCGGTCTAATGTCGATAAAATAAGGAAAATTAAGGAAAAAAAGAGGAAAAAAATAGAAATTTCGCTAAAATTATTCGTTTTTCTTGCTTTTTTCGGTCAAATCTCGATAAAATAAGGAAAATTAAGGGTAAAAAAGAGGAAAAAAATTGAAATTTCGCTAAAATTATTCGTTTTTCTTGCTTTTTTCGGTCAAATCTCGATAAAATGAGGAAAATTAAGGGAAAAAACGAGGATAAAAATTGATATTTCGCTAAAATTATTCGTTTTTCTTGCTTTTTTCGGTCAATAATCGATAAAATAAGGAAAATCAAGGAAAAAAAATGATAAAAATTGATATTTAGCTAAAATTATTCGTTTTTCTTGCTTTTTTCGGTCAAATCTCGATAAAATGTGGAAAATTAAGGGAAAAAAAGACTAAAAAAATTGAAATTTCGCTAAAATTATTCGTTTTTCTTGCTTTTTTCGGTCAAATCTCGATAAAATAAGGAAAATTAAGGGAAAAAAAGAGGAAAAAAATTGAAATTTCGCTAAAATTATTCGTTTTTCTTCTTTTTTCGGTCAAATCTCGATAAAATAAGGAAAATTAAGGGAATAAAAGAGGATAAAAATTGATATTTCGCTAAAATTATTCGTTTTTCTTGCTTTTTACGGACAAACCTCGATAAAATAAGGAAAATTAAGGGAAAAAAGAGGAAAAAAAATTGAAATTTCGCTAAAATTATTCGTTTTTCTAGCTTTTTTCTGTCAAATCTCGATAAAATAAGGAAAATTAAGGGAATAAAAGAGGAAAAAAATTGAAATTTCGCTAAAATTATTCGTTTTTCTTGCTTTTCTATGTCAAATCTTGATAAAATAAGGAAAATTAAGGGAAAAAAAGACTAAAAAAATTGAAATTTCGCTAAAATTATTCGTTTTTCTTGCTTTTTTCGGTCTAATCTCGATAAAATGAGGAAAATTAAGGGAAAAAACGAGGATAAAAATTGATATTTCGCTAAAATTATTCGTTTTTCTTGCTTTTTTCGGTCAAATATCGATAAAATAAGGAAAATCAAGGGAAAAAAGAAGATAAAAATTGATATTTAGCAAAAATTATTCGTTTTTTCTTGCTTTTTTCGGTCAAATCTCGATAAAATGTGGAAAATTAAGGGAAAAAAAGACTAAAAAAATTGAAATTTCGCTAAAATTATTCGTTTTTCTTGCTTTTTTCGGTCAAATCTCGATAAAATAAGGAAAATTAAGGGAATAAAAGAGGATAAAAATTGATATTTCGCTAAAATTATTCGTTTTTCTTGCTTTTTTCGGTCAAATCTCGATAAAATAAGGAAAATTAAGGGAATAAAAGAGGATAAAAATTGATATTTCGCTAAAATTATTCGTTTTTCTTGCTTTTTTCGGACAAACCTCGATAAAATAAGGAAAATTAAGGGAAAAAAAGAGGAAAAAAATTGAAATTTCGCTAAAATTATTCGTTTTTCTAGCTTTTTTCGGTCAAATCTCGATAAAATAAGGAAAATTAAGGGAAAAAAGTGGAAAAAAATAGAAATTTCGCTAAAATTATTCGTTTTTCTTGCTTTTTTCGGTCAAATCTCGATAAAATAAGGAAAATTAAGGGTGAAAAAGAGGAAAGAAATTGAAATTTCGCTCAAATTATTCGTTTTTCTTGGTTTTTTCGGTCAAATCTCGATAAAATAAGGAAAATTAAGGGTTAAAAAGAGGAAAAAAATTGAAATTTCGCTAAAATTATTCGTTTTTTCTTGCTTTTTTCGGTCAAATCTCGATAAAATGAGGAAAATTAAGGGAAAAAAACGAGGATAAAAATTGATATTTCGCTAAAATTATTCGTTTTTCTTGCTTTTTTCGGTCAAATATCGATAAAATAAGGAAAATCAAGGAAAAAAAATGATAAAAATTGATATTTAGCTAAAATTATTCGTTTTTCTTGCTTTTTTCGGTCAAATCTCGATAAAATGTGGAAAATTAAGGGAAAAAAAGACTAAAAAAATTGAAATTTCGCTAAAATTACTCGTTTTTCTTGCTTTTTTCGATCAAATCTTGATAAAATAAGGAAAATTATGGGAAAAAAAGAGGATAAAAATTGATATTTCGCTAAAATTATTCCTTTTTCTTGCTTTTTTCGGTCAAATCTCGATAAAATAAGGAAAATTAAGGGAAAAAAGAGGAAAAAAATAGAAATTTCGCTAAAATTATTCGTTTTTCTTGCTTTTTACGGTCAAATCTCGATAAAATAAGGAAAATTAAGGGTAAAAAAGAGGAAAAAAATTGAAATTTCGCTAAAATTATTTGTTTTTCTTGCTTTTTTCGGTCAAATCTCGATAAAATGAGGAAAATTAAGGGAAAAAACGAGGATAAAAATTGATATTTCGCTAAAATTATTCGTTTTTCTTGCTTTTTTTCGGTCTAATATCGATAAAATAAGGAAAATCAAGGGAAAAAAGAAGATAAAAATTGATATTTAGCTAAAATTATTCGTTTTTCTTGTTTTTTTCTGTCAATTCTCGATAAAATGTGGAAAATTAAGGGAAAAAAAGACTAAAAAAATTGAAATTTCGCTAAAATTATTCGTTTTTCTTGCTTTTTTCGATCAAATCTTGATAAAATAAGGAAAATTATGGGAAAAAAAAGAGGAAAAATATTGAAATTTCGCTAAAATTACTCGTTTTTCTTGCTTTTTTTCGGTCAAATCTCGATAAAATAAAGAAAATTAAGGGTGAAAAAGAGGAAAATATTGAAATTTCGCTCAAATTATTCGTTTTTCTTGCTTTTTTCGGTCAAATCTCGATAAAATGTGGAAAATTAAGGGAAAAAAAGACTAAAAAAATTGAAATTTCGCTAAAATTATTCGTTTTTCTTGCTTTTTTTCGATCAAATCTTGATAAAATAAGGAAAATTAAGGGAAAAAAGAGGAAAAAAATAGAAATTTCGCTAAAATTATTCGTTTTTCTTGCTTTTTTCGGTCAAATCTCGATAAAATAAAGAAAATTAAGGGTGAAAAAGAGGAAAATATTGAAATATCGCTCAAATTATTCGTTTTTCTTGCTTTTTTCGGTCAAATCTCGATAAAATAAGGAAAATTAAGGGAAAAAAAGAGGAAAAAAAATAGAAATTTCGCTAAAATTATTCGTTTTTCTTGCTTTTTTCGGTCTAATGTCGATAAAATAAGGAAAATTAAGGAAAAAAAGAGGAAAAAAATAGAAATTTCGCTAAAATTATTCGTTTTTCTTGCTCTTCTATGTCAAATCTCGATAAAATAAGGAAAATTAAGGGTAAAAAAGAGGAAAAAAATTGAAATTTCGCTAAAATTAATTGTTTTTCTTGCTTTTTTCGGTCAAATCTCGATAAAATGAGGAAAATTAAGGGAAAAAAACGAGGATAAAAATGGAAATTTCGCTAAAATTATTCGTTTTTCTTGCTTTTTTTCGGTCTAATGTCGATAAAATAAGGAAAATTAAGGAAAAAAAGAGGAAAAAAATAGAAATTTCGCTAAAATTATTCGTTTTTCTTGCTTTTTTCGGTCAAATCTCGATAAAATAAGGAAAATTAAGGGTAAAAAAGAGGAAAAAAATTGAAATTTCGCAAAAATTATTCGTTTTTCTTGATTTTTTCGGTCAAATCTCGATAAAATAAGGAAAATTAAGGGTAAAAAAGAGGAAAAAAATTGAAATTTCGCTAAAATTATTCGTTTTTCTTGCTCTTCTATGTCAAATCTCGATAAAATAAGGAAAATTAAGGGAAAAAAAGACTAAAAAAATGGAAATTTCGCTAAAATTATTCGTTTTTCTTGCTTTTTTCGGTCAAATCTCGATAAAATAAGGAAAATTAAGGGAAAAAACGAGGATAAAAATTGATATTTCGCTAAAATTATTCGTTTTTCTTGCTTTTTTCGGTCAAATATCTATAAAATAAGGAAAATCAAGGGAAAAAAGAAGATAAAAATTGATATTTAGCTAAAATTATTCGTTTTTCTTGCTTTTTTCGGTCAAATCTCGATAAAATAAGGAAAATTAAGGGAAAAAAAGAGGATAAAAATTGATATTTCGCTAAAATTATTCGTTTTTCTTGCTTTTTTCGGTCAAATCTCGATAAAATAAGGAAAATTAAGGGAAAAAAGAGGAAAAAAATAGAAATTTCGCTAAAATTATTCGTTTTTCTTGCTTTTTACGGTCAAATCTCGATAAAATAAGGAAAATTAAGGGTAAAAAAGAGGAAAAAAATTGAAATTTCGCTAAAATTATTTGTTTTTCTTGCTTTTTTCGGTCAAATCTCGATAAAATGAGGAAAATTAAGGGAAAAAACGAGGATAAAAATTGATATTTCGCTAAAATTATTCGTTTTTCTTGCTTTTTTCGGTCAAATATCGATAAAATAAGGAAAATCAAGGGAAAAAAGAAGATAAAAATTGATATTTAGCTAAAATTATTCGTTTTTCTTGTTTTTTTCTGTCAATTCTCGATAAAATGTGGAAAATTAAGGGAAAAAAAGACTAAAAAAATTGAAATTTCGCTAAAATTATTCGTTTTTCTTGCATTTTTCGATCAAATCTTGATAAAATAAGGAAAATTATGGGAAAAAAAGAGGAAAAAAATTGAAATTTCGCTAAAATTACTCGTTTTTCTTGCTTTTTTCGGTCAAATCTCGATAAAATAAAGAAAATTAAGGGTGAAAAAGAGGAAAATATTGAAATTTCGCTCAAATTATTCGTTTTTCTTGCTTTTTTCGGTCAAATCTCGATTAAATGTGGAAAATTAAGGGAAAAAAAGACTAAAAAAATTGAAATTTCGCTAAAATTATTCGTTTTTCTTGCTTTTTTCGATCAAATCTTGATAAAATAAGGAAAATTAAGGGAAAAAAGAGGAAAAAAATAGAAATTTCGCTAAAATTATTCGTTTTTCTTGCTTTTTTCGGTCAAATCTCGATAAAATAAAGAAAATTAAGGGTGAAAAAGAGGAAAATATTGAAATTTCGCTAAAATTATTCGTTTTTCTTGCTTTTTTCGATCAAATCTTGATAAAATAAGGAAAATTATGGGAAAAAAAGAGGAAAAAAATTGAAATTTCGCTAAAATTACTCGTTTTTCTTGCTTTTTTCGGTCAAATCTCGATAAAATAAAGAAAATTAAGGGTGAAAAAGAGGAAAATATTGAAATTTCGCTCAAATTATTCGTTTTTCTTGCTTTTTTCGGTCAAATCTCGATAAAATGTGGAAAATTAAGGGAAAAAAAGACTAAAATAATTGAAATTTCGCTAAAATTATTCGTTTTTCTTGCTTTTTTTCGGTCAAATCTCGATAAAATGTGGAAAATTAAGGGAAAAAAAGAGGAAAAAAATAGAAATTTCGCTAAAATTATTCGTTTTTCTTGCTTTTTTCGGTCTAATGTCGATAAAATAAGGAAAATCAAGGAAAAAAAATGATAAAAATTGATATTTAGCTAAAATTATTCGTTTTTCTTGCTTTTTTCGGTCAAATCTCGATAAAATGTGGAAAATTAAGGGAGAAAAAGACTAAAAAAATTGAAATTTCGCTAAAATTATTCGTTTTTCTTGCTTTTTTTCGGTCAAATCTCGATAAAATAAGGAAAATTAAGGGAAAAAAAGAGGAAAAAAATTGAAATTTCGCTAAAATTATTCGTTTTTCTTCTTTTTTCGGTCAAATCTCGATAAAATAAGGAAAATTAAGGGAATAAAAGAGGATAAAAATTGATATTTCGCTAAAATTATTCGTTTTTCTTGCTTTTTTCGGACAAACCTCGATAAAATAAGGAAAATTAAGGGAAAAAAGAGGAAAAAAATTGAAATTTCGCTAAAATTATTCGTTTTTCTAGCTTTTTTCTGTCAAATCTCGATAAAATAAGGAAAATTAAGGGAAAAAAAAGGAAAAAAATTGAAATTTCGCTAAAATTATTCGTTTTTCTTGCTTTTTTTCGGTCAAATCTCGATAAAATAAGGAAAATTAAGGGAAAAAAGAGGAAAAAAATAGAAATTTCGCTAAAATTATTCGTTTTTCTTGCTTTTTTCGGTCAAATCTCGATAAAATAAGGAAAATTAACGGTGAAAAAGAGGAAAAAAATTGAAATTTCGCTAAAATTATTCGTTTTTCTTGCTTTTTTCGGACAAATCTCGATAAAATAAGGAAAATTAAGGGAAAAAAAGAGGAAAAAAATTGAAATTTCGCTAAAATTATTCGTTTTTCTTGCTTTTCTATGTCAAATCTTGATAAAATAAGGAAAATTAAGGGAAAAAAAGACTAAAAAAATTGAAATTTCGCTAAAATTATTCGTTTTTCTTGCTTTTTTTCGGTCAAATCTCGATAAAATGAGGAAAATTAAGGGAAAAAAACGAGGATAAAAATTGATATTTCGCTAAAATTATTCGTTTTTCTTGCTTTTTTCGGTCAAATATCGATAAAATAAGGAAAATCAAGGAAAAAAAAATGATAAAAATTGATATATAGCTAAAATTATTCGTTTTTCTTGCTTTTTTCGGTCAAATCTCGATAAAATGAGGAAAATTAATTGAAAAAAACGAGGATAAAAATTGATATTTCGCTAAAATTATTCGTTTTTCTTGCTTTTTTTCGGTCAAATATCGATAAAATAAGGAAAATCAAGGGAAAAAAGAAGATAAAAATTGATATTTAGCAAAAATTATTCGTTTTTCTTGCTTTTTTTCGGTCAAATCTCGATAAAATGTGGAAAATTAAGGGAAAAAAAGACTAAAAAAATTGAAATTTCGCTAAAATTATTCGTTTTTCTTGCTTTTTTCGGTCAAATCTCGATAAAATAAGGAAAATTAAGGGAATAAAAGAGGATAAAAATTGATATTTCGCTAAAATTATTCGTTTTTCTTGCTTTTTTCGGTCAAATCACGATAAAATAAGGAAAATTAAGGGAATAAAAGAGGATAAAAATTGATATTTCGCTAAAATTATTCGTTTTTCTTGCTTTTTTCGGACAAACCTCGATAAAATAAGGAAAATTAAGGGAAAAAAAGAGGAAAAAAATTGAAATTTCGCTAAAATTATTCGTTTTTCTAGCTTTTTTCGGTCAAATCTCGATAAAATAAGGAAAATTAAGGGAAAAAAGTGGAAAAAAATAGAAATTTCGCTAAAATTATTCGTTTTTCTTGCTTTTTTCGGTCAAATCTCGATAAAATAAGGAAAATTAAGGGTGAAAAAGAGGAAAGAAATTGAAATTTCGCTCAAATTATTCGTTTTTCTTGGTTTTTTTCGGTCAAATCTCGATAAAATAAGGAAAATTAAGGGTTAAAAAGAGGAAAAAAATTGAAATTTCGCTAAAATTATTCGTTTTTCTTGCTTTTTTTCGGTCAAATCTCGATAAAATGAGGAAAATTAAGGGAAAAAACGAGGATAAAAATTGATATTTCGCTAAAATTATTCGTTTTTCTTGCTTTTTTTCGGTCAAATATCGATAAAATAAGGAAAATCAAGGAAAAAAAATGATAAAAAATTATATTTAGCTAAAATTATTCGTTTTTCTTGCTTTTTTCGGTCAAATCTCGATAAAATGTGGAAAATTAAGGGAAAAAAAGACTAAAAAAATTGAAATTTCGCTAAAATTATTCGTTTTTCTTGCTTTTTTCGGTCAAATCTCGATAAAATAAGGAAAATTAAGGGAATAAAAGAGGATAAAAATTGATATTTCGCTAAAATTATTCGTTTTTCTTGCTTTTTTCGGTCAAATCTCGATAAAATAAGGAAAATTAATAGTGAGAAAGAGGAAAAAAATTGAAATTTCGCTAAAATTATTCGTTTTTCTTGCTTTTTTCGGTCAAATCTCGATAAAATAAGGAAAATTAAGGGAAAAAAAGAGGATAAAAATTGATATTTCGCTAAAATTATTCGTTTTTCTTAATTTTTTCGGTGAAATATCGATAAAATAAGGAAAATCAAAGGAAAAAAGATGATAAAAATTGATATTTAGCTAAAATTTATTCGTTTTTCTTGCTATTTTCGGTCAAATCTCGATAAAATGTGGAAAATTAAGGGAAAAAAAGAGGAAAAAAATTGACATTTCGCTAAAATTATTCTTTTTTCTTGCTTTTTTATGTCAAATCTCGATAAAATAACGAAAATTAAGGGAAAAAAAGAGGAAAAAAATTGAAATTTCGCAAAAATTATTCGCTTTTCTTGCTTTTTTCGGTCAAATCTCGATAAAATAAGGAAAATTAAGGGAATAAAGGAGGATAAAAATTGATATTTCGCTAAAATTATTCGTTTTTCTTGCTTTTTTCGGACAAACCTCGACAAAATAAGGAAAATTAAGGGAAAAAAATAGGACAAAAATTGAAATTTCGCTAAAATTATTCGTTTTTCTAGCTTTTTTCGGTCAAATCTCGATAAAATAAGGGATATAAAGGGAAAAAAAGACTAAAAAAATTGAAATTTCGCTAAATTAATTGGTTTTTCTTGCTTTTTTCGGTCAAATCTCGATAAAATAAGGAAAATTAAGGGAAAAAAGAGGAAAAGAATTGAAATTTCGCTAAAATTATTCGTTTTTCTTGCTTTTTTCGGTCAAATCTCGATAAAATAAGGAAAATTTAGGGTAAAAAAGAGGAAAAAAATTGAAATTTCGCTAAAATTATTCGTTTTTCTTGCTTTTTTCGGTCAAATCTCGATAAAATGAGGAAAATTAAGGGAAAAAACGAGGATAAAAATTGATATTTCGCTAAAATTATTCGTTTTTCTTGATTTTTTCGGTCAAATATCTATAAAATAAGGAAAATCAAGGGAAAAAAGAAGATAAAAATTGATATTTAGCTAAAATTATTCGGTTTTCTTGCTTTTTTTCGGTCAAATCTCGATAAAATGTGGAAAATTAAGGGGAAAAAAGACTAAAAAAATTGAAATTTCGCTAAAATTATTCGTTTTTCTTGCTTTTTTCGGTCAAATCTTGATAAAATAAGGAAAATTAAGGGAAAAAAGGAGGAAAAAAATTGAAATTTCGCTAAAATTATTCGTTTTTCTTGCTTTTTTCGGTCAAATCTCGATAAAATAAGGAAAATTAAGGGAATAAAAGAGGAAAAAAATAGAAATTTCGCTAAAATTATTCGTTTTTCTTGCTTTTTTCGGTCAAATCTCGATAAAATAAGGAAAATTAAGGGTAAAAAAGAGGAAAAAAATTGAAATTTCGCAAAAATTATTCGTTTTTCTTGCTTTTTTCGGTCAAATCTCGATAAAATAAGGAAAATTAAGGGTAAAAAAGAGGAAAAAAATTGGAATTTCGCTAAAATTATTCGTTTTTCTTGCTCTTCTATGTCAAATCTCGATAAAATAAGGAAAATTAAGGGAAAAAAAGACTAAAAAAATGGAAATTTCGCTAAAATTATTCGTTTTTCTTGCTTTTTTCGGTCAAATCTCGATAAAATAAGGAAAATTAAGGGAAAAAACGAGGATAAAAATTGATATTTCGCTAAAATTATTCGTTTTTCTTGCTTTTTTCGGTCAAATCTCGATAAAATAAGGAAAATTAAGGGAAAAAAAGAGGAAAAAAATTGAAATTTCGCTAAAATTATTCGTTTTTCTAGCTTTTTTCGGTCAAATCTCGATAAAATAAGGAAAATTAAGAAAAAAAAGAGGAAAAAAATAGAAATTTCGCTAAAATTATTCGTTTTTCTTGCTTTTTTCGGACGAACCTCGATAAAATAAGGAAAATTAAGGGAAGAAAAGAGGAAAAAAATTGAAATTTCGCTAAAATTATTCGTTTTTCTAGCTTTTTTCGGTCAAATCTCGATAAAATAAGGAAAATTAAGGGAAAAAAGAGGAAAAAAATAGAAATTTCGCTAAAATTATTCGTTTTTCTTGCTTTTTTCGGACAAACCTCGATAAAATAAGGAAAATTAAGGGAAAAAAAGAGGAAAAAAATTGAAATTTCGCTAAAATTATTCGTTTTTCTTGCTTTTTTTGGTCAAATCTCGATAAAAAAAGGAAAATTAAGGGAAAAAAAGAGGAAAAAAATAGAAATTTCGCTAAAATTATTCGTTTTTCTTGCTTTTTTCGGTCTAATGTGGATAAAATAAGGAAAATTAAGGAAAAAAAGAGGAAAAAAATAGAAATTTCGCTAAAATTATTCGTTTTTCTTGCTTTTTTCGGTCAAATCTCGATAAAATAAGGAAAATTAAGGGTAAAAAAGAGGAAAAAAATTGAAATTTCGCTAAAAATATTCGTTTTTCTTGCTTTTTTCGGTCAAATCTCGATAAAATGAGGAAAATTAAGGGAAAAAACGAGGATAAAAATTGATATTTCGCTAAAATTATTCGTTTTTCTTGCTTTTTTCGGTCAAATATCGATAAAATAAGGAAAATCAAGGAAAAAAATGATAAAAATTGATATTTAGGTAAAATTATTGGTTTTTCTTGCTTTTTTCGGTCAAATCTCGATAAAATGTGGAAAATTAAGGGAAAAAAAGACTAAAAAAATTGAAATTTCGCTGAAATTATTCGTTTTTCTTGCTTTTTTCGGTCAAATCTCTATAAAATAAGGAAAATTAAGGGAAAAAAAGAGGATAAAAATTGATATTTCGCTAAAATTATTCGTTTTTCTTGCTTTTTTCGGACAAACCTCGATAAAATAAGGAAAATTAAGGGAAAAAAAGAGGAAAAAAATTGAAATTTTGCTAAAATTATTTTTTTTTCTAGCTTTTTTCGGTCAAATCTCGATAAAATAAGGAAAATTAAGGGAAAAAAGAGGAAAAAAATTGAAATTTCGCTAAAATTATTCGTTTTTCTTGCTTTTTTCGGTCAAATCTCGATAAAATAAGGAAAATTAAGGGTAAAAAAGAGGAAAAAAATTGAAATTTCGCTAAAATTATTCGTTTTTCTTGCTTTTCTAAGTCAAATCTCGATAAAATAAGGAAAATTAAGGGAAAAAAAGACTAAAAAAATTGAAATTTCGCTAAAATTATTCGTTTTTCTTGCTTTTTTCGGTCAAATCTCGATAAAATAAGGAAAATTAAGGGAAAAAACAAGGATAAAAATTGATATTTCGCTAAAATTATTCGTTTTTCTTGCTTTTTTCGGTCAAATATCTATAAAATAAGGAAAATCAAGGGAAAAAAGAAGATAAAAATTGATATTTAGCTAAAATTATTCGTTTTTCTTGCTTTTTTCGGTCAAATCTCGATAAAATGTGGAAAATTAAGGGAAAAAAAGACTAAAAAAATTGAAATTTCGCTAAAATTATTCGTTTTTCTTGCTTTTTTTCGGTCAAATCTCGATTAAATAAGGAAAATTAAGGGAAAAAACAAGGATAAAAATTGATATTTCGCTAAAATTATTCGTTTTTCTTGCTTTTTTCGGTCAAATATCTATAAAATAAGGAAAATCAAGGGAAAAAAGAAGATAAAAATTGATATTTAGCTAAAATTATTCGTTTTTCTTGCTTTTTTCGGTCAAATCTCGATAAAATGTGGAAAATTAAGAGAAAAAAAGACTAAAAAAATTGAAATTTCGCTAAAATTATTCGTTTTTCTTGCTTTTTTCGGTCAAATCTTGATAAAATAAGGAAAATTAAGGGAAAAAAAGAGGAAAAAAATTGAAATTTCGCTAAAATTATTCGTTTTTCTTGCTTTTTTCGGTCAAATCTCGATAAAATAAGGAAAATTAAGGGAATAAAAGAGGATAAAAATTGATATTTCGCTAAAATTATTCGTTTTTCTTGCTTTTTTCGGTCAAATATCTATAAAATAAGGAAAATCAAGGGAAAAAAGAAGATAAAAATTGATATTTAGCTAAAATTATTCGTTTTTCTTGCTTTTTTTCGGTCAAATCTCGATAAAATGTGGAAGATTAAGGGAAAAAAAGACTAAAAAAATTGAAATTTCGCTAAAATTATTCGTTTTTCTTGCTTTTTTCGGTCAAATCTTGATAAAATAAGGAAAATTAAGGGAAAAAAAGAGGAAAAAAATTGAAATTTCGCTAAAATTATTCGTTTTTCTAGCTTTTTTCGGTCAAATCTCGATAAAATAAGGAAAATTAAGAAAAAAAAGAGGAAAAAAATAGAAATTTCGCTAAAATTATTCGTTTTTCTTGCTTTTTTCGGACGAACCTCGATAAAATAAGGAAAATTAAGGGGAAAAAAGAGGAAAAAAATTGAAATTTCGCTAAAATTATTCGTTTTTCTTGCTTTTTTCGGTCAAATCTCGATAAAATAAGGAAAATTAAGGGAATAAAAGAGGATAAAAATTGATATTTCGCTAAAATTATTCGTTTTTCTTGCTTTTTTCGGTCAAATATCTATAAAATAAGGAAAATCAAGGGAAAAAAGAAGATAAAAATTGATATTTAGCTAAAATTATTCGTTTTTCTTGCTTTTTTCGGTCAAATCTCGATAAAATGTGGAAGATTAAGGGAAAAAAAGACTAAAAAAATTGAAATTTCGCTAAATTTATTCGTTTTTCTTGCTTTTTTCGGTCAAATCTTGATAAAATAAGGAAAATTAAGGGAAAAAAAGAGGAAAAAAATTGAAATTTCGCTAAAATTATTCGTTTTTCTAGCTTTTTTCGGTCAAATCTCGATAAAATAAGGAAAATTAAGAAAAAAAAGAGGAAAAAAATAGAAATTTCGCTAAAATTATTCGTTTTTCTTGCTTTTTTCGGACGAACCTCGATAAAATAAGGAAAATTAAGGGGAAAAAAGAGGAAAAAAATTGAAATTTCGCTAAAATTATTCGTTTTTCTAGCTTTTTTCGGTCAAATCTCGATAAAATAAGGAAAATTAAGGGAAAAAAGAGGAAAAAAAATAGAAATTTCGCAAAAATTATTCGTTTTTCTTGCTTTTTTCGGACGAACCTCGATAAAATAAGGAAAATTAAGGGAAAAAAAGAGGAAAAAAATTGAAATTTCGCTAAAATTATTCGTTTTTCTTGCTTTTTTTGGTCAAATCTCGATAAAAAAAGGAAAATTAAGGGAAAAAAAGAGGAAAAAAATAGAAATTTCGCTAAAATTATTCGTTTTTCTTGCTTTTTTCGGTCTAATGTCGATAAAATAAGGAAAATTAAGGAAAAAAAGAGGAAAAAAATAGAAATTTCGCTAAAATTATTCGCTTTTCTTGCTTTTTTCGGTCAAATCTCGATAAAATAAGGAAAATTAAGGGTAAAAAAGAGGAAAAAAATTGAAATTTCGCTAAAAATATTCGTTTTTCTTGCTTTTTTTCGGTCAAATCTCGATAAAATGAGGAAAATTAAGGGAAAAAAACGAGGATAAAAATTGATATTTCGCTAAAATTATTCGTTTTTCTTGCTTTTTTCGGTCAAATATCGATAAAATAAGGAAAATCAAGGAAAAAAATTATAAAAATTGATATTTAGCTAAAATTATTGGTTTTTCTTGCTTTTTTCGGTCAAATCTCGATAAAATGTGGAAAATTAAGGGAAAAAAAGACTAAAAAAATTGAAATTTCGCTGAAATTATTCGTTTTTCTTGCTTTTTTCGGTCAAATCTCGATAAAATAAGGAAAATTAAGGGAAAAAACAAGGATAAAAATTGATATTTCGCTAAAATTATTCGTTTTTCTTGCTTTTTTCGGTCAAATATCTATAAAATAAGGAAAATCAAGGGAAAAAAGAAGATAAAAATTGATATTTAGCTAAAATTATTCGTTTTTCTTGCTTTTTTCGGTCAAATCTCGATAAAATGTGGAAAATTAAGGGAAAAAAAGACTAAAAAAATTGAAATTTCGCTAAAATTATTCGTTTTTCTTGCTTTTTTCGGTCAAATCTTGATAAAATAAGGAAAATTAAGGGAAAAAAAGAGGAAAAAAATTGAAATTTCGCTAAAATTATTCGTTTTTCTTGCTTTTTTCGGTCAAATCTCGATAAAATAAGGAAAATTAAGGGAATAAAAGAGGATAAAAATTGATATTTCGCTAAAATTTTTCGTTTTTCTTGCTTTTTTCGGACGAACCTCGATAAAATAAGGAAAATTAAGGGAAAAAAAGAGGAAAAAAATTGAAATTTCGCTAAAATTATTCGTTTTTCTAGCTTTTTTCGGTCAAATCTCGATAAAATAAGGAAAATTAAGGGAAAAAAGAGGAAAAAAATAGAAATTTCGCTAAAATTATTCGTTTTTCTTGCTTTTTTCGGTCAAATCTCGATAAAATAAGGAAAATTAATGGTGAAAAAGAGGAAAAAAATTGAAATTTCGCTAAAATTATTCGTTTTTCTTGCTTTTTTCGGTCAAATCTCGATAAAATAAGGAAAATTAAGGGAAAAAAAGAGGATAAAAATTGATATTTCGCTAAAATTATTCGTTTTTCTTGCTTTTTTCGGTGAAATATCGATAAAATAAGGAAAATTAAGGGAATAAAAGACTAAAAAAATGGAAATTTCGCTAAAATTATTCGTTTTTCTTCCTTTTTTCGGACGAACCTCGATAAAATAAGGAAATTTAAGGGAAAAAAAGAGGAAAAAAATTGAAATTTCGCTAAAATTATTCGTTTTTCTAGCTTTTTTCGGTCAAATCTCGATAAAATAAGGAAAATTAAGGGAAAAAAGAGGAAAAAAGTAGAAATTTCACTAAAATTATTCGTTTTTCTTGCTTTTTTCGGACGAACCTCGATAAAATAAGGAAAATTAAGGGAAAAAAAGAGGAAAAAAATTGAAATTTCGCTAAAATTATTCGTTTTTCTTGCTTTTTTCGGTCAAATCTCGATAAAAAAAGGAAAATTTAGGGAAAAAAAGAGGAAAAAAATAGAAATTTCGCTAAAATTATTCGTTTTTCTTGCTTTTTTCGGTCTAATGTCGATAAAATAAGGAAAATTAAGGAAAAAAAGAGGAAAAAAATAGAAATTTCGCTAAAATTATTCGTTTTTCTTGCTTTTTTCGTTCAAATCTCGATAAAATAAGGAAAATTAAGGGAAAAAAAGAGGAAAAAAATTGAAATTTCGCTAAAAATATTCGTTTTTCTTGCTTTTTTCGGTCAAATCTCGATAAAATGAGGAAAATTAAGGGAAAAAACGAGGATAAAAATTGATATTTCGCTATAATTATTCGTTTTTCTTGCTTTTTTCGGTCAAATATCGATAAAATAAGGAAAATCAAGGAAAAAAATGATAAAAATTGATATTTAGCTAAAATTATTGGTTTTTCTTGCTTTTTTCGGTCAAATCTCGATAAAATGTGGAAAATTAAGGGAAAAAAAGACTAAAAAAATTGAAATTTCGCTGAAATTATTCGTTTTTCTTGCTTTTTTCGGTCAAATCTCGATAAAATAAGGAAAATTAAGGGAAAAAACAAGGATAAAAATTGATATTTCGCTAAAATTATTCGTTTTTCTTGCTTTTTTCGGTCAAATATCTATAAAATAAGGAAAATCAAGGGAAAAAAGAAGATAAAAATTGATATTTAGCTAAAATTATTCGTTTTTCTTGCTTTTTTCGGTCAAATCTCGATAAAATGTGGAAAATTAAGGGAAAAAAAGACTAAAAAAATTGAAATTTCGCTAAAATTATTCGTTTTTCTTGCTTTTTTCGGTCAAATCTTGATAAAATAAGGAAAATTAAGGGAAAAAAAGAGGAAAAAAATTGAAATTTCGCTAAAATTATTCGTTTTTCTTGCTTTTTTCGGTCAAATCTCGATAAAATAAGGAAAATTAAGGGAATAAAAGAGGATAAAAATTGATATTTCGCTAAAATTTTTCGTTTTTCTTGCTTTTTTCGGACGAACCTTGATAAAATAAGGAAAATTAAGGGAAAAAAAGAGGAAAAAAATTGAAATTTCGCTAAAATTATTCGTTTTTCTAGCTTTTTTCGGTCAAATCTCGATAAAATAAGGAAAATTAAGGGAAAAAAGAGGAAAAAAATAGAAATTTCGCTAAAATTATTCGTTTTTCTTGCTTTTTTCGGTCAAATCTCGATAAAATAAGGAAAATTAATGGTGAAAAAGAGGAAAAAAATTGAAATTTCGCTAAAATTATTCGTTTTTCTTGCTTTTTTCGGTCAAATCTCGATAAAATAAGGAAAATTAAGGGAAAAAAAGAGGATAAAAATTGATATTTCGCTAAAATTATTCGTTTTTCTTGCTTTTTTCGGTGAAATATCGATAAAATAAGGAAAATTAAGGGAATAAAAGACTAAAAAATGGAAATTTCGCTAAAATTATTCGTTTTTCTTCCTTTTTTCGGACGAACCTCGATAAAATAAGGAAATTTAAGGGAAAAAAAGAGGAAAAAAATTGAAATTTCGCTAAAATTATTCGTTTTTCTAGCTTTTTTCGGTCAAATCTCGATAAAATAAGGAAAATTAAGGGAAAAAAGAGGAAAAAAGTAGAAATTTCACTAAAATTATTCGTTTTTCTTGCTTTTTTCGGACGAACCTCGATAAAATAAGGAAAATTAAGGGAAAAAAAGAGGAAAAAAATTGAAATTTCGCTAAAATTATTCGTTTTTCTTGCTTTTTTCGGTCAAATCTCGATAAAAAAAGGAAAATTAAGGGAAAAAAAGAGGAAAAAAATAGAAATTTCGCTAAAATTATTCGTTTTTCTTGCTTTTTTCGGTCTAATGTCGATAAAATAAGGAAAATTAAGGAAAAAAAGAGGAAAAAAATAGAAATTTCGCTAAAATTATTCGTTTTTCTTGCTTTTTTCGTTCAAATCTCGATAAAATAAGGAAAATTAAGGGTAAAAAAGAGGAAAAAAATTGAAATTTCGCTAAAAATATTCGTTTTTCTTGCTTTTTTCGGTCAAATCTCGATAAAATGAGGAAAATTAAGGGAAAAAACGAGGATAAAAATTGATATTTCGCTAAAATTATTCGTTTTTCTTGCTTTTTTCGGTCAAATATCGATAAAATAAGGAAAATCAAGGAAAAAAATGATAAAAATTGATATTTAGCTAAAATTATTGGTTTTTCTTGCTTTTTTCGGTCAAATCTCGATAAAATGTGGAAAATTAAGGGAAAAAAAGACTAAAAAAATTGAAATTTCGCTGAAATTATTCGTTTTTCTTGCTTTTTTCGGACAAACCTCGATAAAATAAGGAAAATTAAGGGAAAAAAAGAGGAAAAAAATTGAAATTTCGCTAAAATTATTCGTTTTTCTAGCTTTTTTCGGTCAAATCTCGATAAAATAAGGAAAATTAAGGGAAAAAAGAGGAAAAAAATTGAAATTTCGCTAAAATTATTCGTTTTTCTTGCTTTTTTCGGTCAAATCTCGATAAAATAAGGAAAATTAAGGGTAAAAAAGAGGAAAAAAATTGAAATTTCGCTAAAATTATTCGTTTTTCTTGCTTTTCTATGTCAAATCTCGATAAAATAAGGAAAATTAAGGGAAAAAAAGACTAAAAAAATTGAAATTTCGCTAAAATTATTCGTTTTTCTTGCTTTTTTCGGTCAAATCTCGATAAAATAAGGAAAATTAAGGGAAAAAACGAGGATAAAAATTGATATTTCGCTAAAATTATTCGTTTTTCTTGCTTTTTTCGGTCAAATATCTATAAAATAAGGAAAATCAAGGGAAAAAAGAAGATAAAAATTGATATTTAGCTAAAATTATTCGTTTTTCTTGCTTTTTTCGGTCAAATCTCGATAAAATGTGGAAAATTAAGGGAAAAAAAGACTAAAAAAATTGAAATTTCGCTAAAATTATTCGTTTTTCTTGCTTTTTTCGGTCAAATCTTGATAAAATAAGGAAAATTAAGGGAAAAAAAGAGGAAAAAAATTGAAATTTCGCTAAAATTATTCGTTTTTCTTGCTTTTTTCGGTCAAATCTCGATAAAATAAGGAAAATTAAGGGAATAAAAGAGGATAAAAATTGATATTTCGCTAAAATTATTCGTTTTTCTTGCTTTTTTCGGACGAACCTCGATAAAATAAGGAAAATTAAGGGAAAAAAAGAGGAAAAAAATTGAAATTTCGCTAAAATTATTCGTTTTTCTAGCTTTTTTCGGTCAAATCTCGATAAAATAAGGAAATTTAAGGGAAAAAAGAGGAAGATAAAATAGAAATTTCGCTAAAATTATTCGTTTTTCTTGCTTTTTTCGGTCAAATCTCGATAAAATAAGGAAAATTAATGGTGAAAAAGAGGAAAAAAATTGAAATTTCGCTAAAATTATTCGTTTTTCTTGCTTTTTTCGGTCAAATCTCGATAAAATAAGGAAAATTAAGGGAAAAAAAGAGGATAAAAATTGATATTTCGCTAAAATTATTCGTTTTTCTTGCTTTTTTCGGTGAAATATCGATAAAATAAGGAAAATCAAAGGAAAAAAGATGATAAAAATAGATATTTAGCTAAAATTTATTCGTTTTTCTTGCTATTTTCGGTCAAATCTCGATAAAATGTGGAAAATTAAGGGAAAAAAAGAGGAAGAAAATTGACATTTCGCTAAAATTATTCGTTTTTCTTGCTTTTTTATGTCAAATCTCGATAAAATAACGAAAATTAAGGGAAAAAAAGAGGAAAAAAATTGAAATTTCGCAAAAATTATTCGTTTTTCTTGCTTTTTTCGGTCAAATCTCGATAAAATAAGGAAAATTAAGGGAATAAAAGAGGATAAAAATTGATATTTCGCTAAAATTATTCGTTTTTCTTGCTTTTTTCGGACAAACCTCGACAAAATAAGGAAAATTAAGGGAAAAAAATAGGACAAAAATTGAAATTTCGCTAAAATTATTCGTTTTTCTAGCTTTTTACGGTCAAATCTCGATAAAATAAGGAATATTAAGGGAAAAAAAGACTAAAAAAATTGAAATTTCGCTAAATTTATTGGTTTTTCTTGCTTTTTTCGGTCAAATCTCGATAAAATAAGGAAAATTAAGGGAAAAAAGAGGAAAAGAATTGAAATTTCGCTAAAATTATTCGTTTTTCTTGCTTTTTTCGGTCAAATCTCGATAAAATAAGGAAAATTTAGGGTAAAAAAGAGGAAAAAAATTGAAATTTCGCTAAAATTATTCGTTTTTCTTGCTTTTTTCGGTCAAATCTCGATAAAATGAGGAAAATTAAGGGAAAAAACGAGGATAAAAATTGATATTTCGCTAAAATTATTCGTTTTTCTTGCTTTTTTCGGACAAACCTCGATAAAATAAGGAAAATTAAGGGAAAAAAAGAGGAAAAAAATTGAAATTTTGCTAAAATTATTCGTTTTTCTAGCTTTTTTCGGTCAAATCTCGATAAAATAAGGAAAATTAAGGGAAAAAAGAGGAAAAAAATTGAAATTTCGCTAAAATTATTCGTTTTTCTTGCTTTTTTCGGTCAAATCTCGATAAAATAAGGAAAATTAAGGGTAAAAAAGAGGAAAAAAATTGAAATTTCGCTAAAATTATTCGTTTTTCTTGCTTTTCTAAGTCAAATCTCGATAAAATAAGGAAAATTAAGGGAAAAAAAGACTAAAAAAATTGAAATTTCGCTAAAATTATTCGTTTTTCTTGCTTTTTTCGGTCAAATCTCGATAAAATAAGGAAAATTAAGGGAAAAAACAAGGATAAAAATTGATATTTCGCTAAAATTATTCGTTTTTCTTGCTTTTTTCGGTCAAATATCTATAAAATAAGGAAAATCAAGGGAAAAAAGAAGATAAAAATTGATATTTAGCTAAAATTATTCGTTTTTCTTGCTTTTTTCGGTCAAATCTCGATAAAATGTGGAAAATTAAGGGAAAAAAAGACTAAAAAAATTGAAATTTCGCTAAAATTATTCGTTTTTCTTGCTTTTTTCGGTCAAATCTTGATAAAATAAGGAAAATTAAGGGAAAAAAAGAGGAAAAAAATTGAAATTTCGCTAAAATTATTCGTTTTTCTTGCTTTTTTCGGTCAAATCTCGATAAAATAAGGAAAATTAAGGGAATAAAAGAGGATAAAAATTGATATTTCGCTAAAATTATTCGTTTTTCTTGCTTTTTTCGGTCAAATATCTATAAAATAAGGAAAATCAAGGGAAAAAAGAAGATAAAAATTGATATTTAGCTAAAATTATTCGTTTTTCTTGCTTTTTTCGGTCAAATCTCGATAAAATGTGGAAGATTAAGGGAAAAAAAGACTAAAAAAATTGAAATTTCGCTAAAATTATTCGTTTTTCTTGCTTTTTTCGGTCAAATCTTGATAAAATAAGGAAAATTAAGGGAAAAAAAGAGGAAAAAAATTGAAATTTCGCTAAAATTATTCGTTTTTCTAGCTTTTTTCGGTCAAATCTCGATAAAATAAGGAAAATTAAGAAAAAAAAGAGGAAAAAAAATAGAAATTTCGCTAAAATTATTCGTTTTTCTTGCTTTTTTCGGACGAACCTCGATAAAATAAGGAAAATTAAGGGGAAAAAAAGAGGAAAAAATTGAAATTTCGCTAAAATTATTCGTTTTTTCTAGCTTTTTTTCGGTCAAATCTCGATAAAATAAGGAAAATTAAGGGAAAAAAGAGGAAAAAAATAGAAATTTCGCAAAATTATTCGTTTTTCTTGCTTTTTTCGGACGAACCTCGATAAAATAAGGAAAATTAAGGGAGGAAAAGAGGAAAAAAATTGAAATTTCGCTAAAATTATTCGTTTTTCTTGCTTTTTTTGGTCAAATCTCGATAAAAAAAAGGAAAATTAAGGGAAAAAAAGAGGAAAAAAATAGAAATTTCGCTAAAATTATTCGTTTTTCTTGCTTTTTTTCGGTCTAATGTCGATAAAATAAGGAAAATTAAGGAAAAAAAGAGGAAAAAAATAGAAATTTCGCTAAAATTATTCGTTTTTCTTGCTTTTTTTCGGTCAAATCTCGATAAAATAAGGAAAATTAAGGGTAAAAAAGAGGAAAAAAATTGAAATTTCGCTAAAAATATTCGTTTTTCTTGCTTTTTTTCGGTCAAATCTCGATAAAATGAGGAAAATTAAGGGAAAAAACGAGGATAAAAATTGATATTTCGCTAAAATTATTCGTTTTTCTCTTGCTTTTTTCGGTCAATATCGATAAAATAAGGAAAATCAAGGAAAAAAATGATAAAAATTGATATTTAGCTAAAATTATTGGTTTTTCTTGCTTTTTTCGGTCAAATCTCGATAAAATGTGGAAAATT
The DNA here is from genome assembly GCA_947579665.1 of Sympetrum striolatum. Taxonomy (NCBI): domain Eukaryota; kingdom Metazoa; phylum Arthropoda; class Insecta; order Odonata; family Libellulidae; genus Sympetrum; species Sympetrum striolatum. The sequence continues at coordinate 37,837 of CANPUZ010000387.1, forward strand.
AAGGGAAAAAAAGACTAAAAAAATTGAAATTTCGCTGAAATTATTCGTTTTTCTTGCTTTTTTTTCGGTCAAATCTCGATAAAATAAGGAAAATTAAGGGAAAAAACAAGGATAAAAATTGATATTTCGCTAAAATTATTCGTTTTTCTTGCTTTTTTTCGGTC